>WELA01012227.1:305269-319067 GCA_009602735.1 Mesotaenium endlicherianum
GCGTGCGTGTTGTGTGTGACAAGTGGCAGCAGCAGGCAACAGGGGGAGGGCACTGACCTTGAGATTGATGTCAGAGATACCCGCCAAGTCACCTGCGTCAGTCGTCAGGGCCGCCTTGAAGTCGTCGAAGCTCAAAGCGCTCGTCACTGCCACCTGGCACGCGCATAGAGGAGTGATAACATTCCGTGAGACGTACATTTCGAACACACGACTCAAAATTTACGCAAATAAAGCCACGAAGAACGCTCAGAGTCCCCGGAAACTCCCCAGAGACTAAGAGAGTGCAAATGAAAGTGAGGCCATGGCCATAAGGGGGCACCCCGTGTGAGTGGGCCATGCGCTTGTCTGCTCGCATCCTGGGTGACGGCTTAATATCCGACTTGTATTCTTTGATACAAAAACTAACTGGCATATCAATTCGAAAGACCCAGCAGTTGCAGTTGGACACAACGTGAGGAGCGGGGGAGCCGCACACAGGTGGCCTCGGCTGGCCTTGCGCATGGCCACAAGAGCACCCAAACTCTCCCATTGTAAGCTAATCTGCGGTCCACCCTCTTGCCCCCCGCTATTCCGTTCGAGTCACATAGCGCGTCGTCGGGGGGCTGTGGCAAGCTGGCACAACCAGCAGAGTCGAGGAAAATGTATGTTGCAGCAAGGTGCTGAACATTTCCCTTTTCAAAAAAGGAAGAGCAGTGGCGCAAGGAGAGCCCAATACTGCTTGCCCCCCCCCACCCCTCCCCTTTCCCCCCCTCCTCTCAGCACAGACACAGCCTCAGGCTGCCGCTCTCATGTTAGCTCAGCCAAGATCTTAGGATGAAGTGGGGCATGAAGGGCGGCGCCAGCTGGTACCCATTGGAGGGCCCCATACACACAGGCCGAGACGGACACACAGGAGGGCCACAGGAGTACACAGGCGAGCAACGGCCGTCCCTCCCCCCCACCCTCCATCTCTCCCTTCCTCCCCCTCCATCCCTCTCTCTCTCTCTCTCTCTCTCTCTCTCTCTCTCCTCCCTTCCACTCCTCCTCCCTCCCTCTTACTTTCTCTGCGTCTCACCTTGGCAGCTTTCACAGCGTCTTTGACCTTCGCCTTATCGTCGTGATACTGCACCACAGCCAGCACACATACCCACACACACAGAGCACCCCAACAACCCACACCCGCATCCTTAAACCCACTCTGTGAAATAGCACCAGTGCACGCGCACGTACACTACATCAAGCGGGTGCGTGTGGCCTTTTTACGAAGTGGCCAAACACTACACACACACCTACTCGAACACACCCACAAATACACGCACACTCGCACGTACGCACACACACACCTACACACACACAAAGGCACACACCTCCACGCACACAAACGCACATACCATGCACGCACGCACACACATGCACGCACGCATGCGCATATGCATACGCACTCACATCGCCTCAAAAAGACACACACACGCACATACGCGCACACAGGCACGCCTGACGCAACCCCTGCAGATGCACGAGAGGGCGCGCACCTGCTTCTCGAGCTCCTCCAGGGCGTCCTCAAAGAGGTCCTTGGGCGTGGAGCCCCCGGCGTTGGAGGCCACTGCCTGGTACGCCGGCTCCTCCTTCACCTGCCACATGGCATGCGAGCACACGCACACAACACACACACACACACGCGTACACACACACGCACAACACACACGCGCGCACAGGCACAAGCACACGCACACACACGCGCAGACATTGCCCAAGCAGGCAGCCCGCAGAGAGTGAGAATGGTGCAAACGCTTGAGCGCACACGCCTTGCTTGCTCACGCACGTGCACTCGCACTGGCATTTGCACCAGTAGGACCCCACTGGCAGTAGCAGCGGGGTCCCTAGAAGACAGCCCAGTGGAAGAACGGAACGACGGTGTGAGCGCGCTCGCTTCCCCCCCACGCAGTGCTGAGCAGGAGGCAGGAGCAGGAGGCAGGAGACAGGAGCAGGAGCGTCAACGTCTCGCTTGCCAGCTCACAGCCCCCCCCCCCCGGCACACGGGCCAGGGCAAAAGAGTGAGAGAAAAGAGGGTGAGAGACGCACACGCAAGCGCGTGACGAATTCTCTTCACATCCAGCACATGCCTGGACAGATGTGTTACATGATGACGTACAGAGCCCAACACATGCCTGGAAGACAACGTAAATAGGACGGCAATGGAGCTCCTCTACCCCCAGCAAGGCCCCCAAAACCAAGGCAGCGTCGAGGTGGTTAATAAGAGGGCGTCGCTGACGTGCGTCCCCCAAGCCCCGCCGCTAGTGCACAGTACTGGCATCGGTGGTCCCACCAAAGCCCTCGCAGACGGGAGAAAGGCAGGGCCAGCACAAAGTGAGAGGAGCCAGCGACATGCACGCCGCAGCGAGTATGGCAGCGGCGCACGTCTGCCCACGCGCACAGCCCAGGCCCTTGCGGACAAGGCGGGGAGCCGGGTTCCCCTTGGCTCAGGGGGCAGCCAGCTAGGGCTTTAGATCCGAAGGATGTAGGTTTCAAAATGCAATGTTGAGGAAAGGAGGGAGAGGAAGAGAGGAGAGGAAGAGAGGGAGACGAGAGGAGGAAAAAGGGAGAGCAAGAGAGGGAGAGAGAGGGAGAGGGAGAGGGAGGAAGAGGGAGAGAGGGAGAGAGGCCCAACCAACCTGTTCCACATAGTGGCGCCAGCGGGTCTTGGCCGTGAGCTCTCCCGAGGCCTTGTGCTCGTCCATGAGCTTGCGGAACGCGTCGCGGTTCTTGCGCTCCTTCCGCCTCACGGCTTCCTGGCGTCGATGCGCCCCCACCCCATCCCCAAAGAAGTCACATACACTCACACACAAACACACACACACATACACACGCAGAGAGATAGGAAATTGGAGCCAAATGAGTGAACAGTGATACATATTAAGTAGTTATATAGGGGTGCCTTGAAGGCCGCGTGTGCCAGGGGAGCGCCAGGTCTACGGTGCGGCGGCAGGCATTTTGCCTCAACATGCCTCGGTTTGCTTTGAAACGTGAACACGTATGAGCAAGAATCTCTCAGCGATGGTCAAGCAGGGACAAGAAAACAGCAGGTCAATAGTGTAGAGCTGGAGGCAGCAGGAAGAGCTACAAGCGCGCGACCGCGCGAGAGAGAAACAGAGAAAGGGGAAGCACGGCTAAAGCTCTACCAACGAGAGGACCAGACGTGGGAATGCATGCGCCCATGTCTGCCCGCCTGCCTGCCTGCCTGCCCGCACACGAGGTGGCATCACACGCCACGTGCCATCAAAGCCAGGTGGGGCCGTCAGACGCGGCTTTTAAACAGTCAGATGTCGAGCCCCGGGGGAAAGGGAAGCAGAAAGCAGAGACCCTCCCACTCACCCGCTCCTGCTGCTTCTGCTCCTCCTCCTTCTTCTCCAGGTCCCGGATGTATTCCTGCCGCCCCCCACCAGGCCAGCCTCATCCTGCCGTCAGCACACGCCACGCACAAGCTGCATCCTACGGCCCGGACAGATTAAGGACAAGTTATACGTGGGCAGACCTCAACCGTGCAGATGCAGAAGGAAGACAGACCCACACCAGCACTGCCCCTCTCTCCCTGGCCTGGAGAAAAGGGAGAGAGGGAGAGAGGGAAGGAGAGCCAGCACACCTCTCTCTCCCCGGAGGGGAGGAAGGGAAGAGAGAGAGAGAGAGAGAGAGAGAGAGAGAGAGTGAGAGAGAGAGAGAGAGAGAGGAAGACGCACACGCACGCGCGCATGGATACAGGTGTACACATATCCACGTACCTCTCATGCCCGTACGTGCGCCCCGCTTATCGCTGAAATGCAGAAGACCGTGTAGCTCCCTCTGTCCTAAACCCCGAACCCTACCCGGTGAGTGCTGGCTGCAGGGGAGGCTGGACATCCTGGAGCACCTGGTGGAGCACATGCACAGGCAGGGCCTGCCGCCCTCGACGCACATCTGCAGCTGCCTGGTGGCAGCCTATGTCAAGGTGGAGCTTCTCGACGAGGCAGCCGAGGCCCTGGGGGTCCTCGGCCGCCGCATGGCAGCCATGGCCATTAGAGCTACCAGGCCCGAGCCCGAGCTCAACAGCAGCCGCGCAGCCGATGCTTTGCCAGACGCCTCCCGTTCTGCTCATCCGGAGGCGGACTCCTTTGCTCCTAGTGAATCTCATGAGGCGCTTGGTGCTAGCGTAGGTCCGGGTGACGAAGGTGTAGGAGCTGCAGGCGTGGGAGAGACTGAGAGCACTGCCGAGCAGATAGAGGGGCTTCTCAGCGGGGCACTGGAAGGGAATCCGGAGGCCGTGGGAGAGTATTTGGAGAAGCTTTCTGCAGCAGTGGGCGAGCGAGAGGAAGGCTGGGCTCCCGAGTCGAGCCCTTGGGCCCAGCGAGTGCGCACGGAGTACGACAGGCGAAGGGAACCGGTGAGACAAGCCGCATCGGCTTGAACGTTAATGTTTTGTAGCAGGTCCCTTCCAATATGGTTTGTGTGTATGGTTGTGTGTTGTGCGCCAATGTTTGTGTCGGCACAAACTGGTAACCAATTCATCCTTCCAAGCTTCACGGGCGCGGCAAGTCAAGGTGTCTGATTTGTTTGCTACACGTCGGCAAAGACCATTCATGACTATTTGTGAACTTGGGCATGGGTCAAGATGCCAAAAAATGTGCATGTGGTTAGTTGTTGCCAATTGGGGAAGTGCAATTTGGGTGCAAAGCAAGCATGTATTTGTCCACACTTAGAGTGGAACTCAAAAGATAACGTTCTAGAGCACTTTCATTCCTATTTTAGTAGCATACACAAATTAGCAACAAGGGGCAACTGGCTTTCCCCCTGGCCCTGTGTCTCATCTCAATAATGGCTCTAATAGCCCTCTTCTTTGTCATATAACACGACAAAAAGTTGAAATCTTGCTTTAATTTTCTTTGATCCTTACAATATGCATTCGCATGGCGTATGCCTCATACGTCCACCAAACTCTTCCATACAATCTTCTACATAAATGTGTGATATCTGCGGAATCATACTGTTCCGCCTCAGCTATTGCTGGATTCAGTAGACATCAAAGTGAGGATAAAAAAGGGAAACTAAAATGAAACATCCCCCGTACGCACATTAGTGATGCGCATACCCCGTAGAGCATTGAGACCCCACTGCAAGGAATCTGGATACCTGATACCCTAGAACCTGCTCGTGCTCATGCCGACCATTCCCTGACCGTACAGGCGACGTTGCACGTCGCAGCTGATTGTAACGCAATGAAGGACTACGTGGTCTTTCGCACGCAGCTTGGTCTGTTGCCCGTTGCCAGCGTTCATGTCATCTGTACTTGGTTAGGTCGACGGAAATCTACTTTCCATTTCATCTCATTCTTGCTGCATTCTTTTCATGAGCTACCTCGCCGCCATAGCACAGCACATATTTAGTTTTTCGCAGTAGATACTTTGCTCGTGGCAGCTTTTACAAGAAATTGCTTGTTTGAAGCGCATCTCCATCCACTCCAGCTGACTTTAAATTTCCGTGGACATTTAGCAACGTAGACCCGCCGATGTTTTAACTGGGTGGTTGTGTAGAGTACAAATAAATCTAAGGAGTTTATCAACAACCTGTCTGCCATGCTTTGCACGCACAATTTTAATTGTTGTTGATGAAGCATGGTAGCTATGGCACAATCTTATACCTCGCTACAAGGAGGAATGGTTGTTGGGGACCCCTCACTCTCTCTGAAAGTACTTGAACAGAAGCTACTAAAGAGAGCCAAGTTGAAGAAGGTTACTTGGGCGACGGACGACAAGTTACGGCAGGTTAGCAACATGTGAAATATCGGATTCGCTTTAACTCATCAAAATACCTACAAAGTCTAGTTTTGGTGATGCGCGTGTTGTCAAGGTGCCACCAGAACTCTGTGAAACATGAAAGGGCAGCTTCGGACACCAATGTCGGAGTGGAAGATGAAGCGAGCAACGAAGGAAAAGTGGTGTTGTGTTGCCACTTAAAACTGGGAGAAAGAATAAGCTTTAGAATCAGCCCTGCATATTTTATTTGGTACTTCACGGTTCGGCGTGTGAATGCTGATTGGTTTTAGTAGTTATTCCAAGGTATGTAAGTAATTGAACTGTCACCCTCTGTATTAAGTTGTGTTTCGGCAAACTAAGTATGCAGTCTTGGCTTTGAAAGCGCAAAAATGGTAATGAAGCCCGGGAAGTATAAATATATCCAAGGTTATTGCATCAGGGACACGGTGAAAACAAAAGCGTGCTACGAAGCTCGAAGCTGGATATGGAATTTGGCCAATACCAAATCATATTCACAACGTAACCCACGTGTGATTAGTTGTTTGTCATTAGTCGTAGTGCTTAATGTGACATGCAGTATGTCCACTCTTTTAGGGCCTGGCGCTTCTTCTGTCTAGAAAAGTTGGGAGAAACTTCTTAACTTGTGACAAGATAGCAGCATCTCTCTGCTTCCTTTATTGACTCAATCACTTGTTTCTCAAAAATCTTACTGCACAGCTTGAACTAAGCAACTCCTGCCTTAAGCCAACTCCTCACACCTGAGAAAGGCGAGTAATGAGTACTACTTGCTTGCTTGTTCCAGATACGACTTTTTAGTTCAGAAGACTCCCCATCCCTGGCAGGCAACAGCCAACAAGACAGCAATCTCAAAGAGAGGGACAAGGCACTAGGCATGCCAGACTTACCGCCCGGTTTTGGGCCTGGCAAGTCTAAGCGAGTGAGGACTGACTCAGCAGCAGTCAATGCTGTGGTGGCTCAGATTCCATGGAGGAAGCCCGACTTGGTATTCTCTCCAGCCTTCACATACTACGCATGCAACTTTGAGGTTTTGCAGGGGTTGAGGAGACTGCAGCTCGTCCCTCAGAAGATTCTCGGAACAGCTTGGAGTCGTTATACTAGTACTAGCAAGACTTGCTTGTATAACAAGACAACACATGTACTGGGTTCTGCAATTGGGGTAACCAAATCAATGTCAAATGTCGAGGTTTGCTGCTGCTCGATGGACGCAGTGATTGCACCACTCCATGCAGCTGGCGCCGGCATTGCAGGGAGCTCTCCTTTCTGTCATTTTCTGGGTTTAAGTGAGCAAGAAGGGGGTGTATCAGCACAAAAAAAGCGTCATGTCCAACTACTGCAGAAAGATATTTGCAGCAAATCCTGGCTCCCATGTTTCGGCTACGCAGACACCTGATCCTGCATCAAAAGGTTGGAACAGGCATGGATCCTCCACTGAGCAGGAATGACGCTGTGTGACCTCACACGAAATTGTCCTTCCTCAAGAGAGCAATGCCAACCGTCACTCTCCTGCAATAGTAGTTTCCTAGTTGCTCGTGTTAGTGCTGTTATAACTAGATACACTCAATCTGACGTCATGTGTCGTCTGTTGATGCCACGTGTCAACTGCTGTGTTACCTGTGCAGTTCCAGTTGAACCCCGAGTGGCAAGTAGTGGCAGGGGGGGAGAGCCAGGAGATAGCCACTCAGCAGCAGCGCGAGAAGAGGGCGCTGGAAGCCATTTACCCTTACGCTGCTGCAGTTCCTGACAGGTACACCTGTCATGCCCCAGCGGCTTCTAGCACAGGCCCTCCTGCTGGGAGCTTGTCTGGTGCCCCTTGAGACGGAAGGTCTGCAAGATCCGAAGTAGGAGAGTAATGTGCATCTCAGTAACACGTCCTCAGATGCCTGTGAGTAATGCAGGCGTGAGCGCAGCGTGCAAGCGAGCGTTGAGTGAGTAGGCAGTGGTCGGCCTACCACCTACCTACCTTCCGCCGCGGGCAATTCTAGCTGTGCATTGCATACATCTCAACCAGAGCAAACGATGGGAGCCGCTGGGCAAAGGAAGCGAGCCCTCTGCGTTTCGAGGAGGAGAGAGAGAGCAGATGAGACGGCTAGAAGGGTATACACCAGCCTGCGCAGTCGGGAGCTGGTGCAGAATGTGTGTGTGAGCATACTGAGCACGGGGGGCCCTCTGTTGCGCGAGCGTGAGTGGTGCGGACAAACGCATGTACCTCGCAAACCCTGGCCTCCAACACCTCTTTGAGCTTGCGACGTGGGTGCAGCCAGCAAGCGCTGTGCTCAATGTTCTAAGCTGTGATGCCACCTGTGTCGCTTGCTGCATGGTGCGAGCTCCTGCCGCTGCTGCAGCCCCGCCGAGCCCCAGGACCCGCAGGAGCCCTTCAACGACGATCTGACACCTGTCATCCCGCTGCTGCCCACGGAGGACGACGAGATGCTGGATGCTGACGAGGAGGACGGCGACGACGGGAAGGAGCCCTCGGGCGCAGCGGGCGCCTCCGCCTCGGAGGCGCACGAGCAGCCCGGCCACCCGCAACCTGGTAAAGCCGCACCCTTCTGAGACTGACACTAGCGCTGACTGACGGCTCGGCTGACGCTCCTTCAGAGCTGCTGGATGGATACAAGAGTTGCTCTGACTTCTCGTCCCAGTGCGTCTACCGTCGCCTTGCGTTGCTGTCGTGCGTCGAGTGCCTCCTCTATCGCACCCTGAATTGTATGGGTCGCCTTTGCCTGGTCTGAGTAAGCCTTGTGATCTGCTTACGATGTATGGGGGAGGAGCTTCCGATGCGTGCACAGCAGCAGGCTTGGCAAGGCCCTCTGGAGCTTCGTACCCCCGTCCCATTCCCCCGCCCCCACCCTCCTTTCTCTGGCTGCTCAATGCGCGCCTCCCAAAAAAGTTGGTGCTGTCTGCTCCGTAGGCTGCCTCCTGGCTGCTTTCTGCCGTTTTGGGAGACACATCTTGCGCACGCGCTGCCCTAGGCTCACCTGGAGTCTTGCAGCAGGAGAATGCGGAAGCTTGTGTCATGTGATCTGGGAGCCCCTCTGCCTTTCTGCTGCGCGTAGCCCTGTCTGTCTGTGGTGCAAGGCCGCAGACTGTGCTACCAATCTTTTCGTGCTCTGCCAGAAGGCTGCCCCATAGAAGAGCTGACGTACCCAAGGCCAGCGGAGGTTCTCAACTGTCAGGACCGGCGTAGGAAATCCTTGTGCCGGGCCTCACCCCGAGAGGTGTGGCTTTCGTTGCGCCCCCACTGGATTGACATTGGACGGCTTCAAGGCGCCACATGGAAACTGTTGACTTCGTCGTCAAAGACCTCATGCTGATTGACACATGGCGTGTATCCATGCAGCGGAGGATGATGCCACTCAGGGCCACTACCTGCACGCCAGGCCAGGGCCGTCCATTCTGAAGAAGGACGACGACCGAGCGCAGCAGGCGGCGGCGCCGCCTCCTGCGTCATCGTTGATGCAACACGCGCTGCCTGGGATGCCAGCTAGCAAGGGCCTGCCGCCTCCCCAGGTGCAAGCCGCGCACATGGCGGCAGCAAGCGGGACACCGCCAGCCAACCACCCTCTTGCGGGCCTGTCATACGCAGGCGCCACGGGGCCTGGTCCCGGGGCCGGCCCTGGTCAACTTAGTCAACCCGGTCAACCTAGTCATCAGATGTACTCGAGGGGCCCCGGCCCTGCTCAGCCCCCCCAGGTCAATGCGCCCCCCCCTCCTTCGGCTGGTGGCGGGTTGAAACTGCCCTCCCCCCTAGATGCTGACCCGGATGTAGCTGCCGCCGCTGCCGCGGCATTCGCCGCGCTGAGCAGCAACGGCAGTATCGACTCGCAGCTGCTGGTGCAGATTCTGAACGATCCCCAGATGGTGGCCAGCCTCATGGCCAAGCAGTCGTCCAACGGGGGGCCCCCACTCCCCGCCCCCCTTACCTCCTCCTCCTCCTCCTCCGCTGCTGCCGCCTTGCAATCCCAGGCACCCCAGCCCCATTCCCAGCCCCAGTCTCAGTTGCAGGCGGCTCAGGGGCCATACTTAGCTGCACAGGGAGGTAACCAGGGGCATGGGGTGGGGGACCCTGGCCAAACTGGCCCTCAGCATGCCGGCGGAGCTGGAGCACGCGTGCCCCCCTCGCCTTACCGGGGGGGGGCGGGGCCGGGGCCGCAGCCGCAGCCGCAGCCGCAGCCGTATCAGCACGCACAGGCGCCGCAACAGCAAGGGCAGCAGCAGCAGCATCAACAACAACAGGCGCGGCAGGGTCACCAAGGGCCGCCGCCGCCACCCGCGTCATCCACACCCCCGCCGCATCCTCACCATCCTCCTCCTTATGAGGCGCACCAGCTGCGGCCAGCGGGGGGCGGGCCTCCCCTCGGGAGCCCTCCTGGCGGGTTTCCTGCGGGCCTGCCGCCGCCTGGTCCTGGCAGGATGCCCGTGCCCAATGGGGCCCCGCCACCTCACCATGCCGGCCCTCTTCCCCCTCCCATGTACGACCACCACATGAGGTTTCCCCCTCAGTCAGAGCCTCCAGGCCAAAGCAACAGACCCCCTCCCCACATGCAAGACTACGGTGCGCCGAGACCCCCGCCCCCCCTGCAGCAGCCGCCTCCCAGACGAGGCCCCCCCGAAGTTGCAGACCACGCCAGTCCAGAGCAACACCTGAAGCACTTGATTGAAATTGCCAACAGGGCTACAGGGCAGGCGCCCCTCCCCCCCAGCCAAGGCCAGCCACCAGCGCCGCCGCAGCACTCGCAGCAGCCGCCGCCGCCTCCCTTCCGGGAGTATCGGCCGCCTCCTGGAGGGGACCACCACCCATGGCCGCCGCGGCCTATGGAGCGCGGCGCGCCGGGCCCGCCTCCGGCGATGCGCATGCTGCCTCCTCCGCAGGCGGGCAGAGGCCGGGGCGGCCACGGCGAGAGAGGCCCTATGGAAAACGGGCGCCACTTTCCGGAACATGGGCGGAGGCCCGAGTATAGGGAGCCGCCGCAGGAGGGGGGCGGAGGCGGCTGGGGTGGGCGACCTAGGAGAGTGTGTGCGTTCTATAACACTGAAGTAGGATGCAAGAATGGAGCGAAGTGCCCGTTTGTGCATGAAACGTCCAACGGGCCGAGCTCCGGTCACGGGCCTCATGCTGGTAGGGGAGTCAAGAGGCCTTATATGGAAGGGAGGTAGAATGAGCTAGCGAGTGGTTGAAACTGCTCCGTGCAGCACAGAGGAAAATTGGTTGCTAAGAGGTGATGGTACCTCCGGAGTTTGTTTCGCACTCTTTCCATGCCTACTGTATGTGTGCCCGATGGTGCAGCACGGTTTCAATAGAAGAGTTGCAGTTTACTCCTTACCTGCTACTGCATTATCTTTGTAAGTGTTGTGTCACCACACCACTATAAATCTCTGTTTCCTTGTTTCCTTGCACTTCGGGGCATAAAAGACATCAAATTGCCTGCACACTTACTGCCGCACAAGAAATGGAAGTTCTTATATCCATGCAATGAGTTTTTTGCAATCAAGTTTCGCCTCTATCTGGTGAGCAAAAGGGTTCGACATTATCATTTCTACCATGTCTAGGAAACAAAGTTGATGATGTTACTTTTTAACACATTGGTTTGCGACAAACCAGAATTTAACTGTCATACTGTTTCACATGTGCGATAACAGTAGTCTTCTTTTTGACATTTGCAGGTTAATGAAGGAGGAAAAAACATTCCTCCGAGAAATAGTTAGACAAGAGTCGTGCAAACAATTAACACAGTAACTAAAATCTATCTCCAACCTGTACGGAAATGGCCTAATGAATTGTGTCATGATTGCTGTGCCATGCGTCCATAAGCTTACAGAGCAAGCAAAATTCATACCAACAATCCCCCCCACTTTGCCCTTCGACCCCCCTACACTAGTTTTGAGGGTTTGAACACAATTCTAAAACGCCAATGCTGGCACAGCTTCAGAGGCAGCCAGAGTCTTCACAGCCGCTGCTGCGGCTGAGAGGTCAACATCGGCCAGCTTCCCCGTCGACGATGCAACCACCGTGCAGTTGTGAGATTCCGCATGAGGAGCAAACAGCTTGGCCTTCTCCACCGATCCAAAGAGGGCAACACTACAAGCCGAGACATGCAAGCAAAGACCCGGGTCAAGCTCTGCTCTTCACAGCAATAGCTGCAACATACAGCCATGCCCTCAAGCGGCTACACTATTCTTCAACGGCCCCGCTGACTTCTCAAGAGTTGGAGAGCGCACGGCCCCACTCAGAAAGAGTACTAACAGGGGCATACAGAGACGAGAGTTGGCAATCCGTTAGACCAGCGTGGACTGGCGGCTCCTGATAGTTCCTAGTGCTGTAAGGAGCTGAGGAACCGGCCCGCTTACATAAGCAGGTAAGGCACTGAAGAATTTGCACCCCCGATACATGACTCATTTCCAGAGGGTCCGTCACATGCATCGGATAGGGTCCCCATCACTCCCACCCATTACACCAGAGCCAGAGCACCGCCAAGCTGCCAACAACCGAGACAAAGAGCAAGCAGCCCAGCCCGAGAGTTCTAACTTGCAATCATACTCAAACATGCCTTCGGAATAAAAGAAGAAAAGCAGAGCAGTAGAGAGAGGCCGGGGTGACAAAGAAGCATGGGCTCTGCAGCTGTCGACAAGCACCTGGGCTTCTTGAGGGCCATGGAGAGGAGCAGAGCGGCCGTGTTGGTCGTCACCACGCCCGCCGAGTCCTCGATCGTCGCCGCCAGCTGTACCCACAAGCCAGGCAGAGAGCCACACAGCAGACGACAGGGGGCACTCAGGAGATGCACGCACGCACGCACGCATTCAGGCGGGCAGGGAGGGCTGCGCACGTCAACACTCTGTGGGGGACAGTGAAATAAAGTAGGGAAGGGCGGCTCAGTCTGCAGCCATCCTTCAAAGTACTGACAGGCCTGTTACACACACACGGTATGCGAGGTGCAGCCCCAGCTCGTCGCAGTTCCCAGCATGGAGGCGTGGGCATGGCCCTCTGCTTTCTTCTCGAGAACAGGAAAAGGGCACGGAATCAAGCGGGAGGATCCCAATCTCCCGAGCCATCTGGCAGGCGGAGAGACGACGGTGTTGTGGTCTAAGAGTCCTTTCCGAACCAAAACCAACGATGTCTGCCAGCTCTGCCGAGAATTCGTCGCCCAGTTGCACACGCTCGCAGCATCTCATGGCAGCAGATTGTCGGGAGAGGCAGTGCACTGTTTAGACCTATACGAGAAGATAGTGCACTCAGACACGCACTCGCACACGCAAATGCAAACGCACAGCCACATCCACACACACCCGGCAGTACCATGCCACACGGCACAGCAAAAGCACCTGCAGGAAGGGGAAGGGGACGGGGTAAGAAGGGGGCAGCGTGCAACGAAACGATCAGGCTGACACACTAGCCAACTGCAGAGGTCAGGACTGTTCGAGTACACTTGGCACTGCACGAGACACACTGCACGGGAGAGGAGGAGGCGTGCACGCTTGCTGCATGGGATGAGAGCAGACCTGGCCGGGGGTGGTGACGCGCAGGATGCGGGCGTCGGGGCCGAAGGCAGCCACCACTTTAGGCCTGTCGATCTCGTTGGGGATCACCACCAGCACCTCGCCCCTGCAGGAGAAGGACCGGGGGGGNGCAGATGTGCATGGATGCTCTAACTCAACGCACGGTAATGCTCCTCTGTGACTTCATCTCGCATCACGCTGGCTCTGGCTCAAGCTTCGGCGCTCACACAGTCCAAGAGTCCATGCGTAAACTGGGAGGCATGCAGCGTGCGCGCTAGAGATGGTCCCAGGGTAGCCGTTGGGACAGATATGAATTGCCTCTTTAGTCTGCTGGCTACAACCGCATGCATGCATGCACTCGTAAACAATCGCCTCACACGCAATGTCAGGGTACACACACACACACACACACACACACACACATGCATGCATGCGGGCTCGCGTGCGTCCGTGCACAGACACTCCCGCATTGCTGGGTACGCGCCGCGGGGGGGGGCAGACTACTCCCTTGCAAGTTGGGG
>WELA01012227.1:319126-335137 GCA_009602735.1 Mesotaenium endlicherianum
GGGGGGGGAAGGGGGGGATTTTGGAAGTCAATAGCTGCCCGCCGGTACACTCACTCGATGCTCTTGGCCACCTCCGCAAGGGCCTTGGCGGACAGCTGGCTGTCGGGGTCGCCCGCGGAGCGCATGCAGGCGGCGGAGTCGGACTCGAGGCCGTGGATGACGGTGTAGTGGCCGGGCTTCACGCCGGCGGCGCTCAGGTTGCCGCGCGCTACCAGCTTGACGGCGCCGGGGACGCCCACACTGAGCGGCACGGGCTGGCCGAGCGCGTCGGCAAAGATCGTCGCCTGGCACAGCTCGTCCACCAGCTCCTGGTACCTGCGCGTCCGCGACACAGTTGGGGAGATGACGGTCAAGCGCTTCTCTGAATTCTCTGAGATAATCAAGTTTGATCACGCCGCCCAGAAGTGTTATGAGACACGGAGAGGCTCGCACCCACGACGGTGTTGATACTTTTGTGTCAGAGAATTACTTCACGACAAATGATAAGCCAAGGAGCAGCTTTAGCAGACACATCGCCACGCGGGCGGTTGACGTGGGGTCGTCCTCAGGGACCCGGCATAGGTGCAGAGGTGCTGGATCTCAGAGATTGAGTGATGGTGATTCAGAGGATAGACAGGTGCATTGATTAAGGGCAGGAATCGACGACGGCAGAATGTTGACAAGATGTGGAGGGCTGAGAGGGTTGAGAAGAGAGGGCAGGTTGCAGGGAAGGTGGTGCGCCACGACAGATTGCACAAGGGAGAAGTGGCGTTTGAACGTGCCAATTGGTGACGCCCTGTTCGTGTCTACACGCTTGAGTGTGGGGTGGGGTGAGGGTCCCCATATGGCGCGCTCCATCGCCGGGGAAGAGACAGGCCATCAGTGACTCCACGTTCAGGGCTTACTTTGCCGATTAACATGTCAAGCTAGTATGAAAGGTTGCACCCTCTACCTCCGCAGCCCCTCCTGGCAGAGGGGCAGCCTCCATCTACAGAGTGAGTTGCGGCGTGGCCGGGAGCTTGTATAAGCAAACATTGATGCGCTATTTGAGGAGGGAAGGAGCCTAGGACGAGCAAGAAGAGCAGCAGTGTTCGCAAACGCGAGCGCGCACATCTGTGTGCGTGCGTGTGCGGGTGTGGGTGTGTGTGGTGTGCGTGCGCGCGCGCAAACGTGTGTAAGAGCTGAAGGCAGTGCTGCAGTCTCAACCACCAACTCTGAGGTGGGCATCTCTCCTCACAGGCAAGGCCCGCCTCACGGCTCAAGGATTTTCACACCCCCCTTTTGCCTGTGCTTAATGGTCCAGGGAACAAGTGACGGACAACGCAGCTACCATCTCTGCTCAGCCAGGCGAGGGCCAGCATCCAGTATGAAATTCAACACCTTCTCTGCCCTGTTCTACTACTCTACCAGCAATTGGTACCAGTGCGTCTCATCACAGGGCATCCTGCTAGGTGTCATTGCTTGGTCCTACTGCGCATGGAGAACTTTCTTCGACCGCAAGCTCAGTTCTGTTATGGCGTCTATCGCAAAAACGCCCATGGCACACAAACCGCTGATTCTTCCATATCGATTGGAAAGGCTCTCAGCAAAGGCAGGGCCGGCAAGAGGGGGGAGGAAGGGGGGGGGGGCAGAAGGGAGGGTGCAGAAAGGAGAGGGCAGGGTAGCGAGGATATCAATCGACAAATCAGCACAGCCTGCGCTGCCAAAGAGAAGGCCAGCTTCGTCGGCATTGTCAAGGGGGAGGGGCACATGCATGCGTGCGACAAGCTCTCCTCTCTCGGGACCTCTTACATGTTGTAGCCCCGCTGGGCGAGGCCAACAGTCTCAGTGCGGATGCTGGTGCTGAGGAACATGCCCGCCCCTGCTCCATTGGCATTGGGGATGACGTAGGCGATCCTCTGGCGCGCGTCCGTCATGAAGAGGAACATGGCATGGCCCATGCCAGCCTGGCGCGTGGACAGGACCATGTCATAGCACTCGTTCTGCACACTCCGACCGGGCCGTGGGAGACGTCACGTGCAAATGCCACATGCAACATGCCACATGAAAACGTCAGGTCCTGCTGCCGACACATGCACCTGCCACGTGTCAGCACTTTCCCGATGGCCGTACAGACCTGTGCGAGCCCCATGCCCCACGCTAGACCATGAGCATCTGAGCCAACTTTGGTCACGGTATGTATCTTTTAAGTTGAAAATAAGCAAACCCTGCGCGAATTCCATGCCACCTTCTGTGGGAGGAAGAATACAGACATAGCCACTTTAAAGTGACCAGATTCTGTGTATGTCGATGTCCACAATGCCGGCGAGGAGAATTGACTGGACTAAGTCTGTTGCTTGGAAAAGTCAACCTGATAGAAAGCATGAACGTGATCACCGTACATCAATCAAGCTACTGCCCTTGCTGACCCCTCAAACCTAGCCAACATCCAACACATGCCTTGGCAAAAGAAGAGGAAGTGCGCTACCAAGTCCCATACACTCAGCAGCTAGACACCATGACGAGACTATATGAGTAATCATCACCCAAGACACTCGCAAAGCCCCCAGGTTTTTATGGTTGTCTCCGTCAGCTGGCAGTGTAGTTTCAAGGACATGCTGAACTTTAGGTAACAGGGCAACTTCCTCGCGCAGACATGAGTAAGGCAAGGTTTTGTAAAGGCCACACGATTCTCCTGCTATCATGAACGAGTGGTCCTAGACCCCCTGACCACCATCCTCTTTTATAGTGCATTCCAATCATTTTGCTAACCAGGAGGAGTCTGCCTAAATCACATTGTCAATAATGTCTATTTCCGTACGCAGAATAAGGTAACTTGATGAGGTCGTCCTAAGTTGGCCACCACAATGCTTGACTGGAGATCAACAAGTACCATATCTACCAACAGCTAGTTCGTTCAAACTGGCATTATTCAGGCCTCCATGGTTTATGCCATAAGTCTAGCAACTTAGGGATTGTATCATCTGGCATAAGGGGAGGAAGGGAATGACGGCACCCATACCTTGAGCTTGCCCAGCATGTCTGTGTAATCTGCAGGGACTACCATGGGCTCATCTACATCGTATACCCATGCTCGTCGCACATTCTTATTCAGCTCATACGTTTGCTTTCCTCTTGCAGTAGCAACTATGTCGATTCTAACTCCAGGATATTTTTCTTTTAGAAGTTGGATGACAGGAAAGAAGAGCAGATTCTCGTATACACCTCCTGATACAACGAGCGCGCAGTTCCTGACATCTCCTCTAATGTACAGACCTAAAGAAGCTATCTCCAGGTTGTAACCCTTCGGAAACAAGAGGTAACCGTCTTTACTGTCTGGGTCAGTCGGGGGTCTAGGCTCTTGGGCATCCTGCCGACCCGACGACATGAGACTACCGTATTGCATTTCGGGGTCTTCCCCATAGTCAAAAGGATCGTCAAAGAAACGCTTCTTCTTAGCAGCGAAAGGGACTGTCCTTGTATGTCTGTTAACTTGTGATGGCGTCGAATTTCCGAAGCTGCTTTGTCTTGCAATGCAGGAAAATGAATCAACTGTGGATGTACCGCGCAAGCACAGCCTGTGCTCGTTCAGTTTTTCCTGTCCCGACAAGGCATTCACTACTCCAGGAATGCACCTGGCTTCCTGCAAGTAGCTCCCTTGAGCACCACATTGTGGAGAAACACAAGAGGTTGAGGTTGAGCTCAGGACCGTGGCTAAACTTCTCGGTAAAAGACGAGCAAGCCCAGAGCTTATTGCCGCCATGCCTAAGTATCAGGGCTATCTGCAGGCCAATGGCACTCTTAGAATTTCCTTGCTTCTCGCTCTGCCTTCATGCCAGACTACCAAGGTACCACCAACCTGCTAATGTGCTGCAGATGTGGTACGAATTAACTAACTGCAGACGGAGAACCTTGGCAAGGTCATTCGACACCGAAATTTCCAGTTACAGTCGCGGTGGTAACTAACGGAAGGACAGAGGAAAAACGGCTTATTCCAGAAGTTAATTCCTCCAGCCGATCCGACATAAAATGGCTTTCAGCCTGATCCAGAGGCCGTCGATGACCGTTCAGGACGGCTGTCGAGTGCTGTCGAGCATATTGTGGGGGATTGCAGTCGCTAAATAAATCGTAAAATGACGGGCGACAAGTATTTGCTGAACAAGGGCAAGTAATCTCTGGATCGGCCGACAACCGGGATTGATAAAATAGATAAGTGACGACGGATAGTAAATTTTGCGGCTCCTAATGTTCGAATGGAGTAAAAACTTAAGAGCCTATCATCAGAAGGGACTCCCGCCAGATGGCCAGCGAAACCTTGTGGATAACGCTGTCCAATGGACCAGACGTTTACAGCTTGAAATCTTTGATGCCGTCGGGATGCGTTTTGGCTTGTGTAGGTCTACAGGCGTCACGACAAGCAACCTCAAACGCTGACGACTCCAGGAATCTACGTTGACATGCTATGACCGCGGTTCTTTAATGACAGTGTGCTTCTTTTAAACATTTCATGACCTTAGTGACATTTGGTGTGCAGGGGGGAAGTGTAAAAACATTTTTAAAAAATAACATCAATCGATTAAAGGTCTGAAACAATATATATTTCTATTAATGAGGAGGAATAATAGCGCCAAAAATTAGACCCCAAAAGGCGAGTATACCAATAAATAAGGCCAACAAACAGGGAACCACCACAATGACGGCAAGTTTGAAGTTTACCCTTCACGACTCTCGAGCAACTTTTAGCAACTTTATACGTGCTACTTTGTTCGACAATTATGACGATGATATGTGTTCGACGCTGTGACCAAAAGGAATTAAGCTTGCATGCATAACGAGCCGCTAATGCAAAACGCATTTTTCCAAGTATCTGCCCATGCAAAGCCATGCTTCGATCTCGTGCGGCCATTTGGCAGTCAGTGTCCTCGAGCTGTTCGTTAAAGTTTTTGTGAGTATAATGATCATGACTTTGTGTATCCTTTGATAAGACCCCGAGAGGTAGAGCGTCGTGTAGAATCAGGTTTGTCAATGGCTGTCCGGTTCTTCTTCATGGCTCCCCTGGCTCGCCAATGTCCACTGAATACAATGTAATCAGCTAAATTTTTCGTATGCTGCAAGGTCGACTCGCGATACTCCAGCGGCAGCCAATCTAGCTCTAGGAGAAATTTACTCTGGTACCCTAATTAAGGGTTGTAGTGCATGAAAAAACGCCTTTCTCCGGAAGGCAAGCCCTGTATCGTTTCTGATATCGCTGATTCTGCATAGTGCTCCTCTTTCGTTGTATGTGCAGATAATTCTTGGCGATAAATTCGCTAAGGTGCTTTCCATGCAAAGACTGAAACTGTTTCGGTAAAGAAAAAATATGCGTTGTTAGCAGCAATAAGCTTTGGCGAACTACGATGACCATGTTGAGTTGAGAAGCCAGTTCATCTATCCAGGGGTATCCGCACTCTGTAGCTGTCTGTGCCTACATGTATAGAGCGCCCATTGCTAAGTTGACATCTGTCGAGGTCTCAAGCCTGATCAGTACATTATCAGGCGGTCAGCCTCAATGCAGTTACAGCAGGGAAGCTGGCGGCTATGGTGGTCGCTGGCCCTTGTCAACCTGGCTGCCATAATGGAGAGGGCAGATGAGGGCCTGCTGCCCGCTGTCTACAGAGAAGTTGGAGTTGCATTCAATGCCAGCCCGTCTCAGCTAGGATCCCTGACATTCATCAGGTACTGACTCTTGTCAGCTTGTCTTGAGTTGATCACGGTGTCACTCATTGCATATATTTCTTGTGTGCGTGCGTTTGCGTGCATTGTGTGTGTGTGTGTGTGTAGGCGCATGTGCATGTGAAATGTGTGTGTGGTATATTCAGAACTTTGCTGAGCTCGTGTACAAACTTAGTGCATACTTATTACCGGCTCACTTTCTTGATTGACAGAGTTGTCTTTGCTCTATCGAGGCAGTCAGAGAGAACACTGCGGAAAAGTAGCCCCCTGTTCAATAGCCCCCCTATCCTGCATTCAAACACAAAGTGAAGCTACTTGAGCAGAGGACCAATGTGTATGCTCACAATGTTGCAGCTCCCTGCGGCGAAATAGCATAAAAAAGAACACACCTTGACTATCGAGCGCGCATGATAGCTGATACATATCTGGAATCAATCAAGCCCCTGGTCTAAACTGGTCCATCCGGGTCACCAACGCTGGTCAACCGTGGTCAGCGATGGTCAACCATGGTCACCTGTCACTGCATGGTGTAGGGACGAGCTCAATCAACCCATGTCAGGCTGATGCACATGCAGGAGGACACTCTCAGGCAACTCTGACGATCATTGACCTTCTGCTCGTCTGCACCAGAGCTGTGGTGCAGGCAGGTTCATCCCCCCTGGCTGGATTCTTGGCTCTGCACTATGACCGGGCGGCAGTCATTGGGGCGGGGACCATCTTTTGGGCGCTCTCCACTGCAGCCGTTGGACTGGCCCAGAGCTACTGGCAATGCGCCATCTGGCGAGCTGTGAACGGCATTGGCCTGGCCATAGTGGTCCCAGCGCTGCAATCGTTTATAGCCGACAGGTCAGCAATCGCCCGCTCCTCGCTTCTCGATTTCTAGTCCAGCTGTCAGCACAAGTAGGAACTAAGCTATGAAACCCACTGCTCAGATCTGCTCGGAACTGCTCGAAAGTGCTCGATGACGCCGAGTTGTGTGCCCTCATAACAAGCGTACGGCGAGCAACGGAGCCCCCCCCCTAGCTGACTCAGAGATACTACACTGACGGCCTTGCATGCCCCCCCCCACGCTCTTTGACAAGGCAACGATACTGAAGAACTTCTCTGCATCAAGGGATAACACTCAAGCGCTTATCTGCACACATTACACATACACACATACACACACACATGTGCACACGTACACACACACGCGCGCGCATGCGTGGCGTACGCACACACACACACACACACACACACACACACACACAAAAACATGTGCGTGCGCAGACACACACACACACACACATACACACAAGCATGCTCGCACAAGCAGATACGCGCATGTGTACAAGTATGTGAATACCATACGTCATGTATGCGTATAGGTCCACAGTAGTGCTTGTGCATGGCGGCTACGAAGCCCGTCGGGGCTCTCTTCTCATCCCGGCCCCTGGGTGTGAGCAGAGCAGCTACTCCGACGGGTCCAGGGGCGTCGCGTTCGGCTGGCTCAACCTCGTCGGCACAGTTGGCGCAATTGGAGGCGGCATGACCGCCACCATCCTCGCAGGTGGGTGCTGTGGCTGCCCCCTCTGTCTGTATCCCCGAGGACAAGTCTGGAGGCATGCCCTGCAGCTTGCAGACCTAGGGTTCCTCTTTGCCTCGTGCTTGGGGCGCGCGCGCGTGCGTGCGCTCGCGCGTGCTCGCTCGCGTGTGGGCGCGTATGGTAGAGAGCCTGTGAGGGGCACGCTGCAAGGTGTGCGCGTCGCATGCCACGACGCATGAGACGCATGCAGTCGGGCGACACGTCCGCAACAAGCGCAGGCTCCTGCTCGCTCCCTTGCAGAAGCGTTGGTTGACAAGCCCTGAGGGGAGGAGAGGAGGCCCTGCACCCTGGCGGGCACTTTCGCGCACTGAGCCCCAGACCCCGAACCCTAAAGCTCGGTCCTCATACCTCTCTTCTCGAATTCCCTCACGCCTTGAGGCCTGCCCCCTCGGCACAAATTCTGTGATGAACCCTGATAGGCATCGTGTCGCAAAAAGAGCCCCAGGGTCCCCGCGGATGTCAATCCCGCATGGATTTGTCGTCCTCGGCCTCTCTCCCACCTCAAGCCGCCAAGCCCTGATGAAGCCTGGGACCTGCCCGGGCAAAGATGCGGCCGGGGGTGCAGGTAGGGCTTCAAATATGCTCCTCAACGTGGAAGAGCTGAAGCTCAGGCTGGGCGCTGGAGGCTCTCTCAGAACTGAGGGTTGCTCCCTGGTGTGGGGTGGAGGCATGACGTGCACGTGAGGGGCACCCGATGGCTGTGCGCGTGGCGTGCGTGTGAGCGGGGGTGCATGCGCGCGTGTGTGGTGCATGTGCGCACGTGTGCACGTGGCAGCATGTGTGCACATGGCACATGCGTGCGTGAGCTTATGTGGGCGTGTGTGCGCGCGAGGGCTGGTGTGTGTGTGTGTGTGCGTGTGCGTGCAGGCTATCCATCGCTGCTGGGACTGGCCGGCTGGCGAGTGGCCTTCCTGGGCATGGCAGGTGTCAGCGCCTGCATAGGCTGGCTCGTGCTCACCTGCGTCGTGGACCCCCGGGGCCGCACCTCGCCCTCCCTGCGCCCGCTGTCGCTCTCGGACAGGTGCCGCAACCGCTTCTCCTCGGGCTTGTGCTTCTGCCATTGCTTCTCCTCCTCATCCTCCTCCTCCTGCTGCTGCTGCTCTCTCTCCCTGTGCTATTTTTTTCCCTCTTCCTGCGTCCTCACGCACGTGTTGAACGGAGTCGATCGGCCCCACCTGTCGCCCTATTCGTGCCTGCAGCTGCCGAGCCGGCTGTTGCCGGGTGTTAATCAACTCACGCAATCCGACGTTGTTATTGCTCTGCCCATACTCTTGTCAGCCCTCGTGTGTGGGCCTGTTGTGCCTGCCCTGATTCCCTCTTGTTCCTCCGCCCAACCCCCCCCCCCTGCCTGACAATGACCCGCCCCAAGCTCTGATGACGTCAGAATTGGTGCGGCGATGAATTTGTGTGGCCTCTTCGCTCTGCACCCCAACGGAGACGACGGAGTCCATACTGCACGCCCTTCATCAGAGCACGCCTGGCTCAAATCCGGCCGCCGCTCTCTCGGTCGCTGGAAGGCCTGCAGTCAGCCAGCCAGCAGAGTGCGTGCCTTCTCCTGAGAGGAGGGGAAGGAGACGGTGCTGCCAGATGGAATCCTCATCAGGCCTTCTTAGATCTATTTGTTTGCAATTGCACACCAAATCTCAAGTCGTTGATCAAGTTTAGGGCCCGCTTTTGAACCTAGAGCTGGGCCTTGACCTAGACCTCAAAGCCGGAGCCCCCTCTCCGCTGCACCCTCCTCTGCCCCTCACTTGGCCCTTGCCTCCCCCTGATCCTTCTGCATGTGTTGTTTGTCCCTACCTAGCGCAAGTTGCCTGCCGGCTCGGGACGAGGGCGCTCTTCCCTGTAGCCTGCTGTCATCCGATTCTCCCCCGGGACCCCTCTCTCGGTTGCGGGTGGTGTTGTGTTTCGCAGCCTGCCCTCATTCGGCTTCTCTCTGTTCCTACGTGCGTCGTGCGTTCCTTCACCGCTGCAAACAGCTAGGGCGCGGGCAAGTGAGCCGCGATCCCCCGCTGCCTGCCCTGCCCTGCCTTGCCCTCACGCGGGCTCTGGGCCCTCCCTGGTCCCCCGCGCGCGCGTGTGTGTATGTTTGTGTGTTGCATTTGGTGAGCAGTGCGAGGGGCCAGGAGGGGAGGGGCGAGTACGGCGCCAGGGTGGGGTGGCGCGAGGCGGCGGCGGGCGTGCAGTCGGTGCTGGGCGTGCGCACCTTCCAGCTCATCGTAGCACAGGGCGTCGTCGGCTCGCTGCCCTGGCAGTCCATGGTCTTCTTCACCATGTGGCTGCAGCTCGTCGGTACGCCCTCCCGCCCGCTTGCCACCCGCCCACCCAGCCACCCGGCCGCAGGCTCAAGAGCAGCGCGTGCACTCCTGTGCTGCTCGAGGCCCTCTCCCGATCTCTGCCACCTGGCGCGCCCCTTCAGCCACCTACCACTGCTTCAGCTAGAGCTTGTACCTTGTGGAGCTGACACTTGGCGGGGGGCCAATTTAGCAGTCCGGCTGACTCGCCGGCTGGACCCTGGCCTGCACAAGTGCGCGGCTCTGGCTGCGCCAAGCGGTTGCTGCTCGCAGCGCCACACGGGAAGAGCCCGCGTGCCTGTGACGCACTGCCCGCGAACTCTCCTGCTCCCCCGTCTGTTGGCTGCCTGGCTTCTGGGACTTGAGGGCGGGGCCATAGTTTGGGGCTCAGAATTTCCGGTTTAGGGCTGAGGGGGGTGCGGGGTGTAGAGTTTGGGGGAGGTCCTCGTTGCAATACAGAGGTTGAGGGGCAAGTTTGAGGCCTTTGCGAGCGCGGATTCGTGGGTTGGTATGGCCGTTCACATTCTTAGAGTGTGGGGGTTGGGAGCCCAGGCTTGACGCCCGCAGGGTCCTGGGTTCGGTTCTCCTACTGGTCGCTGCATCCGTCTCTTCCTCTCTGGCGAAGGTTGGCCGGTCGTGGGTACCGGGGTGGGGGACGGGTTTCCGCTGGAGCGGTCATGAGGTCAGCCGTAGCTTCTCTGCAACGTGAGTGGGTGGGTGATACTGAGGAGAAAAGATGCCAGGCACAAGGAGCTTGTGACAAGGGCGCAATAGAATGCTGCCGCTGCTGCACTGGCTGCATTGGGGTCACCAGTGAGCTTAAAACGCCCATGGTTTGGACAGAAGAGGCCACTCTCCTTTTGCCCGGAAGCTCCCGGTGAGTGCAACGCGCTGACCACCCCATCGCCCCCCCTCATGGCGCTGGTGCGGGGCGCGCGCGCGCGTGCAGGCTTCGGGCACGAGGGTGCGGCGACGCTGATGGGGATGTTTTCGACCGGCTGCGCCATCGGGGCGCTCTTCGGGGGCTGGCTCGGCGATCGGGCGGCGCGCGCCTGGCCCAACGCCGGCCGCATCATGTGCGCGCAGTTCAGCGCCTTCATGGGGATCCCCTTCTCGTGGCTGCTCCTGCTGGCGCTCCCGCAGGACGCCACCTGGTGGGGGGCGTACGCCGCCACGCTGTTCTCCGGCGGGCTCCTCATCAGCTGGTGCCAGGCGTGCGCCAACAACCCGCTGTTTGCCGAGGTCGTCCCCCCCCGGCTGCGCACGACCGTGTACGCGTTCGACCGCGCGTTCGAGGGCGCCGTCGCGGCATTTGCAGCGCCGGCTGTCGGCGTGCTGGCCGAGCGCGTTTTCGGGTACAGCGCCGCCGCGGCCGCTGCTGCAGCGGGAGGCGCGTCACCGGCCGAGGCGAGGGCAATGTCGCGCGGGCTGTTTGCGTGCATGGCTGTGCCATTTGGCGCGTGCTCGCTGCTCTACGGCACGCTCTACGCCACCTATGGCAGGGACAGAGACCGGGCGCAGGTTCGGCCGCTGTCATTGGACGATGAGCGAGACGAGGCCGCGCCTCTGAAGCGAGACGTTTAGGCGCTGCTACTTTCCCGGCACTTGTATATATGTAGGTCTGTAGTTCATTAGTCTTTGTGTAGAGCTCGTGACATAAATATAACTGTGCCTGGTTTTGAGGCATGCGTGACACATTTTAACGGCAAGTTGCTGCCGAGGTACAGTTGTTGTTGTTGTTGTTGTTGAAGCTGCCGGCTTGTGGTCATGTGTGTGCAAAAACATAGAAGTTTTGTTGGTGGAGCATACATGTGCCCCTGTGCGTGTGTCACTATGTTCACTTGTAAAGGGAGCAATACTTCTGGCGTCCTGTACACCGCATGTCCCATGCTAGGCAAGGGATTGCGCTCCACCTTGGCATTGAAACACTCTACCTTCCGTTTGGTCTCAACAAACGTCTGCAATACACATCCAGGCCTCCTCCAAAGGAGCAATTGCTTTAATTCTCTAGTCTGGGCCGGTCACCGTATCTAGCATCTTGAGCAATTGCAAACTCCACTCATTCATTTCCCTCTTTTCCCATCTCCTACTACGGGCACTTTTATGACGGGCACCAAGCTCGTCACAGCCTGTCGTTTTTCAGCAGTTGAGAGAGATGTATAAGCCGGATCGATGGCCCGCCATCACCTAGCCTTAGGCCTTGCTGCCGGCTGAATGAACTACCCTGGTGCTCTGCTGGTCGTCAAGGCACTGGCAACTGTGTATACTGGAATGGGCGCAGTGGGGTTTAAGGGTCTGCCAAAAAGAACCAATGCACATTCACGCACGAAATGGAAGCACCGCAGCATGGGTGCGCCCTCCATCCAGGAGCTTTGCAGCCTTGACGTTTGCTCGTGGATCAGAGAGTAAGCATTAGGCTTCGAAAGGGTACCAGCAATTGCATCTCTTTACATGACAACGGCTTGTAAGTGGTGCTAGCTCAGCTTACGTGATGATGGAGATTTTGTGAGAAGGCAAAAATGAACTGCCGAGATGCTTTGGAGCGGTACGTAGAATATGCATATGTTGTGTTGATTGTTCAGGTTTGTATCTATTCTGTCCAGAGGATAATTAGTGAGATGTACTTGAAAGTAAAGCTGGGCGAAGTCTCATTGGAAGGATTTATATGTTGTGCAATAAGGTCGTAGTGAAGTAGACGATGAATTCTGCATCGCTGAAATGCTGATGCCTTCAGCACAAAGTCCATAGCCAGACAAGTCAGCTGTTGTGCAAAGTTGAAGACCTATGGCAATTAATATGTTATTTTCTAAGTTCGGTGCTTTGCATGAGTACTAGAACAACGTACGACAGGTGTATATGCACTTAGTAGCTTTTTTTGTTTTGCAAGCCCCAGCTCAGTCAGCTACAGCCAACCTGCCTTCAGCCTATAGAACAGAAATTGAATGATGCCGTTTGCCATTTTAACTCAGGTTGCGGCATGTGATATGTCGATACATGCCCAATCATGGCCTGGTGTTGTCTCCCTCTCTCTGAACTAAAAAGGATCAAAAGCCTCCTGAAACTCCAGCACTCCAAGAAATTGAACAATTAATCAGGCGTGCGTTATGCACATTTCGTGAAACTTGCTTGGGTGGGGCAAACCCTTGCAACATGCGGTTTAAGAGCCAATGCGGTGCCCTGCGACTTTGCCCAGCCGTGCGGATGAAGTTTTGGCAGCAAATAAATTGCATCCCTAATCATCCTACTCAGCGGACACCAGCTCATACTTTTGCAGGGTGCACAATGCAACACTCGTTGTCAGAGCGATGAATGCATCATTCTTTCAAAGGATCAGAACACGTCGCAGGAAAGCCATGTATATTACAAGTGTGCTCATTCACCGGAACAATGATCAGAATTCCAATTTCAACTACCAATCTGCGGTGACTATCAGCCTGGTCACCAGAGATAGTTATTGGGGCTCGTCTGCCAGAACTTGTTGTCGTCGGCGCAGTCCTCCACGTGGTCCCGCCGGATGGCAAGCGTGCAGTTGGAGAAGTCGTTGAGCCGCACGAACCCGCCGCGCGCGCCGCACGTCCCGATGACGCTAGTCGGCCCGTCGCAGGCGATCGCGCTGACACCTGTCAGCCGGTCGAACTCGGACTCCCCGCTGCTCCCGAGCGTGCGCAGCTCCCGCCCAGTCTGCGCGTCCCACACGCGCGCCGAGTGGTCGAGCAGGCACCCCGTCACGACCTTGGCGTCGTCCATGCTGATGTGCTGCACCGCGCCCGTGTGGCCCCTCATCACAGCGACGGGCTCCGGCCAGTCGCCCGCCATCCGCATGTCCCACAGCCTCGCGTCTCTGCAGCGTTTGGCACACGTGTGAGACGACATATTGTACCGATCCGGTGTACGGTGCAATACTCAGCGGCAGACATCGCACGCATGGAAATGCTTGTGTGTTTGTGGATGAATGTGTCTGGTAAATGTGTGTGTGGAAGTGCGCGTGTGTGTGTGTGTGTGTGTGTGTGTGTGCATGCATGGACGCACGTGCCGTGTGCGTGTTTGTTTGCATGAACATTTGTTTGCAACGGAAGTGCACGAGCACGCACACAGAATTCAACACAATCTCATTAGCGCCAGCTATACTGCACAAGTATGCGTGCATGCACCGTGCAACACGTGAGCGTGTCTTCCAGGCCACATCACTCACTTGTCATCTGATCCTGTACACATGGCGGCCCCCGACGACGATAGCGCCAGCACCAGAACGCCCGGCTCGTGGACCGCGACCGTCGCCACCTGTCGCATGCTCCTGATGTCGATGGCCACCACGCCCGCGCCGCCCGCCACGTAGCAGATGGGGCCGTCGCACACGAGCCCTGTCGGGTGCCCGGGGCCGCGAATGGAGCCCAGGCACGCGCCGGAGCCGGAGGTGGAGGTCTCTGCGTTCCATACCCTCACCTGCACATGTACACGGGCCCCCACGCGCCCCCCACCCCACGATGCCGCGCGCGTGCGCGCGCGCGCGCACGGAGCGTGATCAGACTCTGACGGTTCCTTCCTCTCACTCTCGTCCCTCTCACTATGTCTGCTATTGTCCTGTTCTGACACATCTGCCACGTGGGCCGCTCCTCTCCCGATGCACGTGTGTACTCTCGGATGCGTCAACGAGGCGCCTACACACAGGGACATCAACATGGACGCATACATGACATGTGGAGACCGGTGGAAACTCAGGAGCACACTCAACGTCCATAAAGAAAAAGTACCTTGCAATCCTTGGCAGCGCTGATGAGCACCCCCGGGTTGTGCCTGCACAGTTGAACGCGCGCACACACGCACAATCACGCGAGCGCACACACGCACACACACACACACACACGCACACACGCATACACACGCACACAGACATAGACACACGCACACACACACACACACACACACACGCGCGCATGCATCCGCGCACAAACATTTGCACAGATGCACACACACGCACACACAGGGGGACAGCCAGTTTAGTTTCCCCAATAGGCTCTGGGAGCCAGCTTGGCACCACAACTGGCACCCATTTGAGTAAAGTCGCCCCCCCACATGCCCCCACCCTGCACCTCAATTTCCAAACCCTAGTAGGTGTTCTGGCATACTTCAGTCCAGGAAGACGAGCCTAGTCCCATTCAAAGCAGCCAGACAGCCCGGCAGCCAGCCCCCGTGCGACACATGTCCTCGTCATCGCCATCGCTTGGGGGCCACGTCCAGTTGCCCTACTCATGCACCACTAGCCTGTCCTCGCTTTTCGCGCAAACAGCAGGTCAAAAGAGTCTCGGGAAGATGAAAAAGGAAAAGAAGGAAGGAGGGAAAAGCGAGGGAGACGAGAGAAAGGAGGGAGATGAGAAGAAATACCCAAAAAAAAAAGGCGCTCCAAAGTCTAGAACCCACCTGTGTCGAAGAACACTTATAGCCCAGAATCGAATCGGATTAATTTTTTGTTCTTTGAATATATAAAACCAAAGCCCAGAGCTTAAGCCCTCAGTGCCTCGGGATCCTCTACCTCTCACCCTCATCCTTCAAGCTCACTCCGTCGGGAGCCCAGGTCAAAGCCCGCAGGTTCTGTAATAAGCTGAGGACGCAGCGTTGCCACATGAGCTGAGGCGATTGGCGCGTGCCTGTCGACGTGTGCGACGAAATGACGGCGGATGCAACAGTGACAAAACTCTTGCGTGCATCCCTCGCATGCAACACGCGGTGCAACGCCTCCACGACCCATCCTCTCACGCGACGCGCTGTGATGGTGTCATCCCAGGTCACGCTGTGATGACTTCATCCCATGCACTGTCATGACCTCACCCATGGGAGGCGACAGCGGAGAAGCAAAGTGCGGCAGAGCCGGCCGGGGCTGAGGTCACTCACCCCGCGACAGCGAGAGCCATGACGGCGCTCTCGTGGCCGTACAGCGTGGAGAGGCACGGGGACTTGCCGCGCCCGCCGCCGCGCAGCGACCACAGGCGCACGGTGCAGTCGCTGCTGCCGCTGGCCAGCACGGGGGGCGAGGCGCCCTCGCGGCCCAGCAGCTTGTCGACAAGTGTCACGACCTCCCGCGTGTGGCCCTGCAGCGTCCGCAGCGACCCGTTCTGCAAGGACACATGCGCAGCATATATGTGCGTAAGTGTGCGTTCCTGAAGTTACATTGTCTTCAAGAATACCTACGGAGCATGCAAGATTAGCCTGTGAAGCGAGGATGATGCCGGCAGCAGCAGAAGCAGCAGCAGAAGCAGCAGCAACAGCAGCAGCTGACCTTGCCCCATAGACGGATGGTGCGATCCAGGCTGG
Organism: Mesotaenium endlicherianum; assembly: GCA_009602735.1. Lineage (NCBI taxonomy): Eukaryota > Viridiplantae > Streptophyta > Zygnematophyceae > Zygnematales > Mesotaeniaceae > Mesotaenium > Mesotaenium endlicherianum. The sequence goes on from WELA01012227.1 coordinate 334,985, forward strand.
CGCTCACTAGCAGGCTCCCCCCTGCCTGCCCTCCTCCTGCAGCAGACGACGCCACGGCCGCCGCCGGCACAGACCTGCATGCTAGCCAAGGCCCACCGCACCCAGGGTCACCAATCTGAGCTGGTCAACTGATAGCCCTCCCCCTCCCCCCCC
>WELA01012227.1:360824-387785 GCA_009602735.1 Mesotaenium endlicherianum
CTTCCTCCCCTCCTCCCCTCCTCCCCTCCTCCCCTCCACCCTTCCTCCCCTCCTCCCCCCTCCTGTGGTTGGTAGTGTTGGTACACCCTTAGCTGGACACTGTCATTCCGGGCCGCGTCGTCGCCAGCAGCTCTGGGAGTCGAGCAGGAGGAGAGAGCCTTGCACCCGCAAGTATCCCCCTGAGAGAGCATACGGGATGACTGGAATCCAAAAATAATTTACCTTTCAATGAATATGGTGAGGTCCCAGGCATTCCCGCAATTACGGCAATTATTGTTCCAGGCTTTCTAGCTGGAAGGCTCTCTTTCTCTTGGCCAGCCAAGGCCCTCCCCACGAGCGTGAGGCTTTTTGATGGTGGGGCAAAGAGAGGGGGGCAGCAGGGCCAGCTGTGACGCGGAGGTGCTTTGCCCGCTTGTGACGATCAGGATAGGGTAGGCTTTGGGGCTTGCCCTGCTGCCTTGCATCCACCGCTCATTTCCAGTCCCTGCGTGACTTGGCTGCTCCGTCAAGCTTTTCCTGTAAAGCGGTGCTGTGAGGGAGCGGCCCGTCAGCAGCACGGCAGTTTGCTTGATGGGGATGCGTTGGTGCGACACTTGTCTCGATCTCGGGCTTCAGTTTTCCTTGACTCCCTTGACGTTTTTGAGCGCTTGCCTGCGCGTCTGCTCATCTGCCCTCGTTCGCCCGTCCGTTCGTCTGCTCGTCTGCTCGTCTGCTTGTCCGGGAAGCTGGCTGTGCTACGATGAGCTTTTGGGCTTGTGCTTCACTCCCTGTCGGGTCAAGCCGCATGCTGGAACTTAGGATCTTTGTTCTTTCTCTTGTTTCCGAGCTTTGGCAAAGTCAGGCCAAGCGCTGAAGTAGAGCTGCAGAGGGGGGCCTGTATGTTGTGTGGGCGCAGCCGATGAGCATGTGGATCAAGACGGCGGCCACACAGTCGGGCGTGTCTGGCGATTGCAGCGTGCACTGCGGCGGGAAGGAATTTTGCGGGGCTGGCCCCCTGGGGGCCGGCGCGGCCGGCACTGGCTCCATTGTCGCCTATTAGTCCAGCAGTTGGAAGATCATGGCTCCAAAGCTGGCTTCAGAGAGGGTCACAAGGAGCAGTTCTTGTCATATTCCCATTCTCCTAGTTGAGTACAAAACTCGAGAGCTTAGCATCGGGGAGTTTGTGCTTTGTAAGAAGTGTGGGTTTGCCCCCTTCCCTGCCCAGCTCTGCCTCGCCAGGTGATGCAGTTTGAGAAGTCTTGCCCCAACGCTGCCTTGAGAGGAGGAGCTAGCGTTCTGCGTAGGTCGATGTGCGGCGTAAACTGCCGGCCAGTGGAGTGAGCGCATGCATGCCCTGGGAGGGGTAGAGGTTGTCTTTAAGAGGATGAGCAATCTGTTGTAGAAGCTGTACTTTTTGTGGGCTGCAGCAGCTTGTATTCTTGTTTCTGAAGGCAGACTGCTCGTCCCAAAAGACTTGGGTGTAAAAGATGTAATATAAGCATCAGAAACTAGGTGAATGCTTGGAAAGGGATCTGTTGCAGTTGGGGTTTTGCTCGGTAGTGGAGACTAGCTAGCACAAGTTCTATCCAGCTGTGGCTGTGGCCGCAACTTAGGTCAATGAGTGCATAGTGACCTATTGCACACACGCCACGACATAATTCTCCGACTAAAGGGGTTCACCAGTCAGCCAGAGCAATCACTTTGTGTTTTCTTATGCTCTGCTTTTAGTGCATGTTATCAGCACATACATGCACGACATATTATGCCCATCTTTATTGAAGGTGTGACTGTATACTTGCACACACATGCGAGTCTGTGAAAAAGGGGTACAGAAAAATTATCTATACTGCACGGCAGTTGGAATTATCTGCATGGCCCTAGGTTGCAACAAATTGTGTGCAATTGATTACAAATTTGACCACGACATTCATGTGTACAAATATATTATGGAAACTCTAAAGGGCTTCGACACCTCACTTCTCATATCTAAACAACCTTTCAACTGCTTTGGGAAACACTTGGCTTGTTCAAGCACTAACTCTTGATCATACACAGTAAAGCATCGCATGCTGCAAGTACCACCTCCCAAATGATTGATGCAGCTAAGGTCAAACTCGATCTTACCATTCCTCACGCAGCTCCATGAGTAAAAGTCGTCCTTTCCATACGTGCAAGTACGTTAGAACCACTACTGTATACACTGTCTATAGACATGCATTTGAAAAAGAGTGTGAATAAAATACAGGAGGGAGCTCGCGTATTGATTGTACAGTCTAAACAGCTGAATGTAAGTTTACTCACTGAAACTTACCCAGTTTGGATACATCTGAGAAATTACTCCTTTGGCACAGACCACAGTCCAACCACATCTCCCATTGGCACTAGACACTGTCATATCAAGGTGACATGAAGCTGGGGAGTTTGCATTCTATACATGCCACTACGGTACCAGCGTAAAGAAGACTCTATTTTCTAGCATGACTTGAGTCTGACGTTCAATGAAGTAGGTCCCCAATATACACCCGGTACATACATCAACCCATTGCATCGAAGGAAGGCAAAAAGATCACATGGAACACTCTTCCTACATATATACTTAGAAACATCGTCGGACGCACTTGACCTCCACCAGAACCAAAACAGGTATCAAGTCTGCACGCTTCGACGTGTGACTTGTATGACTCGTTGCACACCTTTTCCTTCTCCACGTTAACGCATACACCCATGCCAAGCGGGCCCCAATGTCCTCCCATTACTGCGCGTCTGCCTCCGCCGCGTACCCCCCTGCTCCTCCCGGAGGCCCGTCCGAGCGCACGTCGTGGACCTGCGCGTTCTCCATCTCGACGTGCGTGCCCCCCTCCACCTCGCTCCCCTGCGCGCTCTTCCTGCGGTGCAGGTGGCTCGACACCCAGTGCGTGGCCTTCTTGATGCCCTTGGGCTTGCCCCCCTCGTTCTCTCCCTCCGCAAACTCGTTTGGCTCCTCCCCGTCGCCCGCGCGGGTCGCGTTCATCTTGCGGTACTCCTCCTCCTTCTCCTGCTCCTCGCGTGCGCGCTTCTCCTCAGCCTCTGCGGAGTTGGCGGGCGGGTCGGCTGCAACTGTTACCTTGCCTTCGGGAGTTGTCTTCTCCTCCTTCTTGCGGGCGGGGCTCTTCATGCGGTCCTCGTCGCTGCGGTAGGGGAAGTATGTGACATTGATGTGCACGCTGCCACATGGCTTCCCTTGGTTGGGGTTCTTGGGGTCCTGTGCCAGCTTCAGCCACAGGTCGTTGGGCTTACCTGCCTGAAGCTGCTCTTGCACACAAGAAGAGCGCAGGTACAAAGATACTACAGTTAGCTTCTCGACTGCATAGACTCGCTTGCCAGGACTTTAGCAGAAACTTTCTACTATTACTGCACCCACCACCCGAAGGCTGCATGTCCAGGAGTGGAAGTAAGTTTGAACTTATGCTCAGTGCTCACAGACCCCGGCAAGCCCCAACAGGCTTGCTATAGTTGGTCATCAGGAGCATAGCTCGTAGTGCCGCCCTCCCTCTCCCGAGAGACGTCCAACTCTCAATCAATAAAAGCTTCCCTTCATCTGTTTCATTGCACAAGATCAGAGGCAAGCACAGTCTCTCCTCAAGCCAGCCCCCGACCCTTCTCCCATGGCCTCGCAAAGCTGCAGCACCTGCTTGATGGGCAACTCAGCAGATCCGACAAACTCCGACTTCTCAATGCTCTCGTCGTCCATGAGGCGCACCGTCAGCGCCTGGCTCTCCTCGTCCTCCACCTGCCAGCCCAGACACACAAGTTGCAGGCATGCCAAGTGGATCCCGTGTCAGACGTTCCACGAGGGTCACATGTCAGACAATCTGAGACCCCTCCAGCTTCCTTGGACCACCACCACAGTGATTTTGCAAAAGGAGCTGTGGGCGCCTTCGGCTTTCCATACTCCTTAGGAGTGAGCCAAGGGTACCTCCATTACTCTTCCCGGAGCTCCCAGAGCTAAAACCGAACGAATAGTTGAAGGCTACCTGCCACCTGGCAGATCCAACCAGGTGGCGCTCTGCCTGGATGACATTTTTCCTGTCCAATACTTCATGTCCTGAACAAGAAGGAAGAGCGCCCAGTTCAATCTGGAGGCCAGATACACGTGCACCACCAAAAGTAGAGATGTAGTTGCCCCCCGAGTATGTCGCACTGTTCAACAAAAAAGGTGTGACAGAGAGGTACAAAGGGAACACTTTTCAATTGAGAAAAAGGAACCACTAGCTAGAGCCCAGAAGTGGGAGGTGATGAGCCATTCAAATGACTGACCAAAACATGCGTGCGAGAGGCAAGGGGGCCTTTATGATACAATTCCAAGCGAGGGGGGCCAGCTGACCTCAATGTAGAAGCCCTCGTTCCAAACGGGTGCAAGGGTCTTCTTCTTGGTGGAGCTGCGCTTGATGACGCCCTCCTTCTGGCGCACGTACAGAAAGCAGAAGGGGTCTGTCTTGCCAATGACGTCTGTCTTGGGCACATCCTTGGCCTCGATGAGCTGCACGTCCAGGTAGCCCATAGGCCTCAACTCCAGGTAGCTGCGCGAGGTCAGACGAGAGTGAGATAGAGGGAGGGAGAGGAGAGAACACATACACACACCCCCCAAGAGTGAAACTATGAACACGTCATCAAGGGTCCAGCACCAGTGCACAGTCATCTGACAATAGGTACTAGGATTGCTGCAATCAGGCACCACCGAACCACATTGCAAATAATTTTCTTCTTGTGACACTATAGTAACAGTGCAATGCAACTATGCTCGTGCAAGAGAAAGCAGTCTTTTGCCACCACATGGTGGCAACTATGAACAAATGAATAAGCTCCATAACATGGCTTCAACTCGTAATCAGCAACCACATAGGCACCACACTTAAAAGGAAAGAACAAGCAGAGCAGGTGGGAAGTGCACACCCATCTAAAGGCCAGATGTTCATCGACCCCACAGGCAATGTCCCTGTTTGCAGTCAGATTACTGCCAACCGGTAACCTACTTTTAAAAAAAAGGGAAGCAGGGAGTGGGAACAGCTGTGAAGCAACCTTTGCCAAGACCAGGTCATATAGAGAGGTCATCTTCCTAGACACAAATAAGCAGGCAAGGTACGATCACAACGCCACAAGACAAGACAGCGGAGGCCACACACCCTCAGAAGGAGAGAGGAAGTGGGAAGGGTGGAGGCACACCTGTAATCACCGGCGGCAATGGGGATGACGATGCGGCTGGGCCACACCAGCATGTCCACCACTGCTGTCTTGATCATGTTCTGCACTCATACGCAAACTCCAGAGCCACTCAACATAAGAGTGCGATCCAGATGGTCACCAGCAGGCGGAGAGCAGGAGTCTTCTCGGCGCTTCCAAATGAGAGCAAGAGTCGGGCCCACGTGGTCTGGGAACATTTGGCCCCAGCAAGATCATAGTAGCCCTGGCCTCTTCTTGAAGAAAGAGCGACGAGGGTCAAGGTTGAAGCGTGCGAACAGCGGAGCTGACCACGCTAAGCCCCTCCATCATCTGACAACCAAACGTCTGCCACCTGCTACTCCATATCCTCAACATTCTCGAAGGTCTCGAGGAAAGAAAGAGCCGAGACAAAGAGGGGCATGGGCGGGGGCAGGGTCTGGGGTTGGGTAGGTGAATGAGCCCATGTCACTCACATCGATCATTCTGTCCAAGCCAGGAATCATGTTGAGCTCGCCACCGGCAAGGCCAATCTTGAAGTCAATCACAGGCTGCACGACAACACATGGCATCACAAGCAAGCAACACGAGAACCGATGCATCCGTCAGATGGTTTTGGCTCATAAGAAAGCAGTCTGCAGTCGTCTACAGATCGCGGGAGAACACTGAGCTACTTCACCCCCGAACAGTGAATGCGAATTAGTACACCGCAGAGTTAAATGGACTGCACCGTTTAAGTCAAGCAAGTGCGTAAAGGTGGCGTGGATAGTACACGTGTGCAAGACACCAGATCTGGAGAGATGAGAGATGCAGCTTGCGAGCAACAGGCAATACTGCCAAATGACGACTGGCACATTTCCAGGAACCACACGGCAACCACCTTCTCCAGTTCTGCAGGTTGCACAACCGAGATAGACTAAGTCAGAAGAGGAATGATGTGTATGCTGAAGCCAGGGATGGTGATGGAGGGCGAGAGCATGAGGAGGACACATTGCAGGGGCTCATAGTTGCAGGAGAGGATAGGGGGGCACACCGGCTCACGCAGAGAGAAGAGAATAGCACCAAAGCCGGGGATCTCGTCAACCAGGGGCTTGAAGACCATGTGCGCAATTCCGTAGATCTGGATGTCGTCAACCTGTCGCACATTTAAGGCCCACGCACGGGAAAGCATTAGGAGCAAATTTTTCACACAGGATACTGCAGGGAACGAAGACAACACGCCATCCACTGTCAAGTAGCACTTACAACCGGGTAACAACATGCGGCAGGTGCCACTCAAAGGGAGAAACATACTACCTGAAAGCCTCCCTCTGCTGATGAAGCAGGGCAAAGCCACCCAACAACCCCAGGTATGCAATATCCAATTCTTGTACTCCTATAACTGAGCAGGACAGCATCTTTGTCCCCTCCTTGTCAGGGGGATGAGGGGTACACCAATGTTCAATCATACATATGCACAGCAGCCATACAGGCCTGTCGTTGCCAGGCTGGTACATCAACAGCAGAGCAAACCCACCTTCACTTCGAAGTCTGGGCCCGTGGTGACGACCTTGAGGACCATCTTCTGGTCTCGCGCCTGCCTCCAGTCGAGCTGTGCCTCGAAGATGCAGTCATCCGGCTTGCCCTTGAGGGTGCGCACGCCTGAAATCGTGCAGGGCAAACAGACACACTTGAGGACTATTTCCGTCCACGCCCAATTTCTTCTTGACGGAAAGGTCCAACAACCATGTCAAAGTTCGGGGTCCGTGGGGTCCAAGGGTTACAAATGAATGGAGTATACTGACCAAGAGAAGCTCCAACTGCCGTTTGCACACATGATGCATCGTTTTCAACTATTTACAAACTTGTCACGGTCAGGTGTGGCACCAATTATTTGTTTGCAATACCTTAAATGCTAGAATCTCCGACTACTGCTACTGTCTCATATGGAAAGGACATGCCCCACAAATATAATCCTTACTCTTCAGCTGGAAAGTACTCGCAAAAGCATGGTATGGGTATCTCAATTACCTTCAAGGGAACTGATCGAAGTGCATGCCTAGTATGTAAGAACAGTGAACAGTAGAAAAGAAAGAAGAATGACAGGAGATACCATCAGGTAAAAAGAAGGGACAACTGTGTAGTGTATGATACACAAGAAGGCCCACAATGCGAGTACCTGTGATTCTTGGCCCATAGTCGCCAAGAGTCAGGCTCTTAACTTCGATCTTGGTCAGCAGGCCCATCTTATACTGGTCCAAGATGGGGGTCAACTGTTCCCTGATCATTTCACAAGAAGCCTGCACAATAACATCACAAAAGCTCCACACTATTAGGAGCAGACGAGGTGAGGATTCATCCAAAGGAAGCATTTCCGCAAAGCCATCGAAGCTTCTACCAGAGAAATTCCTGGAGTTGTGGTGCTTTGACTTCAGCCCACCTCGTACAGCTTAAAATGCATGTGAAGTGCACACACCGCAAAGCTTGCTAGCAAAACAAAAGAAATGCTTAATGTCAAGACACGAGACATGTCAGGCTCGCACAGACACTGAGACTTTGCGACGCTATATTCAAAGCAGCAACCAGGCGTACATGTTGGTACCAAGCAGGAGCATGAAGGAGCGTCATGCCAAGGAAGCTTTTTGACCAACAGAGCCAAAAACAGAAGGTCTAAGACGCAATTGCTTTCAAATGGTGCAGAAGTGGTGCAGAAGTAATGCCATACACAAAGTGACCGACTCATGGCAGCTAGCACACCTTGTTCAGATAAGGCCAGACCTCCATCAGCTGATTATTGAGCCAATTGACCTGCCACAGCCATATGTCATAGTGCCTGTCAGCTCCCAGACAGATTACTGCAACAGAGGCAACTACAGTTTCCCGTATGATCTTGCTGACAATCATAGACACCTGCAGAGGGTGTGAGGCAGGGTGACATGCACTTCGGACCAAGGGCTCCCCTCAACCCTCCAAAAAGGACCAGTCATACACAAATGAGGTGGATGTACTGAGCACAGGAATCTCAGGTAGAAAATAGCGCCAGCTTATTTGCTCCTTGTCAGGAAGGAATATAGAAGGACCTTGGTGTGCCTCTCAATTACATATTGGGGTTGACAACCAGCAGAAGACATAATGCACTCAGCCAATCAATACTGACTCTGACAGACCACCTTACAAAGGTCAGCTCCTGGAATGTTTTTGGACAAATACATGTCCAGCCAAGACAATGTATGTGTGCAGTTGGAGGCAGCAGGTTCGCATATGCTAAATGAACAACACACATCTTTTGAGCCCCAATGTTACCTTCTCATACGTAGGAAAATTAACCCACGAGGGTAGCGTGTCAGAATGCATGAGCTTCTTGATTTCTTCTGCTCCCAAGAATTGATTGGCCGAAACTGCTGCAGCCTGCAAATGGCAATAATGTGAAGTTACCCGAATATTAGGGCTAGCAAACCATATAGGACTATTTCCAGCCAGACATCAAGTTTCCACTTAGTGCCTAGTGTAGTTGTTCGTTGATTTTGAAAGCATACGGTCTTGATGCTGGACGAGCTAGATGACCATCATCACCAAACACGTAAGCTAGCCTGTTGAAGTTCAAAACTGAGCCGTTTGAGATAGTTGTCTCCATCTTCTTAAGTTGTCGAAGTATTTCTCTATAAACTAACCAGGCACTCATGGCAACAATGGCCTATGCACTTGCACTTGTATCCCGACCTTGCTTGCTGGTCATATTCAGGCGTGCGTTCCATCCTCACTTCTTTGTGCTGAAGTTTGAGCTCCTGACTCATGTTACTTACACAGAGGATTTCCTGAACATGCTGTTCCTGCTCTCTTTTATATTTTTTCACATTTTTTTTTCGGAGAGCGGAATCTTAATTCTTTGCACGTCCTTTGCACTGCCTTAACCAGCTGTTCACAATCTACAGGGACCTACGGTTTAGTGCTCTTCAGGATCTCTTCTTGCTGGCTTTGCCCTGAGCATATATTGTGGGGGAGTGATTTCTAGCGGACTTTAACGTAGATAACTACCAGCAGCATGGTCGTAGCTTTTGAGTAGGATGAGAAGTTACCCTCCGACGCCGAGATTTCGAACGATGAAGCTGGAAGGACATAAACACAGCCATCATTCCCAATCCTGTAACACCACCCAACAGCACAGGTAGAAAAAATCCTACTTTTCCCATGTAGAAGAGGCCTGCGAGGACAATTGGTCCAAATGCAGCCACTGCTGATAAAGAAAGTGTCGCACTGGGCCCCATATCGTTCCATACGTCTTTCACTACCTGGAGAACGTCTACATTGGCCATATCAACTGGTGATGTATGGCAACGCCGAACACAAATTTTTTATACGCAAACCCTTCCAGGACCCTTAAATTCTCTTGCTTTATTATAGCATTTAGACCCAGAGCTGCCTATGGAAGACACTGACACGGCAAGCCTAGCTTGACTGCTTTTACAATTGTGGGCGCTTGCTGCAAAATTTGTGCGGCTTACGAGTCACGACCTCCTTTCTGACTTAGTCAAAGGCCTGAAACTCCCCTCCCATATGGTAAGCAGCCTTCTTAGTTTGTGCAAATCTTGCATTAGGCAGCAAGCAGCAGCAATAAGGCGAACATGGATGTAGGGGCCCAGTCAAGCCCAGTGATGCTTCTCGTCTCTGCCGTGTGTCCTCGATCGTCCGCAGTAGGCTACGAGGCAGGCGTAGGGCAGCCCAAGCTGGCCCAGGCAGGCCCTTGAACTGCCATGAACTCCAGTGTACATGTGATTGGCGATATCTGACTTGGCAGTTGCACGAACAAGCTGAAAAACTCGGAAATATACCAGGTGGAACCTGCCTAGATAGTTATCGGCTGAGGTTCCCCCATTATAAACGACACGAGCCAACCAAAATTACCCCAGCGACCCCACATTACCTAAGACTGCCCGAGATTGTTTGCTCAAGAGATCGTCGGATAAAAAGCAGTCAATACTATATTCGATATTGCCCAATTGGCCTGCTTTGGGCTGATTTTGAATGCCCAGCTCGGATGCATAAATAGACAGAGACGTGTTTCGTCATTACGGTCCGGAGTACATAGGTGTGGACCTTAGTTTATGTTATTTCGAAGCTTGCTCCATTTCATTTCATTCATATATCCCCCTTTGTTTTTCTCACACGTCATTGATTGTCGTGCATTGCGGGGTACGAGGAGGTACCCGAGTTTCTGGTGGGTTCTGGTCCAGTTTAACCTTCTTCAGCCTCCGTCGAAAGCTTCACACCGATGTTGAAAGTCTCGAGGTCGACTTTTACGACGACATGGCACTATGATGCATTCACGACCAACACTTGGTAGCATAAGACACGTTTGCTTCGCATATAAAAGAGCTGTGCTCCATGTGTCACTTGTTTAAACTTGGACTTCTGTTTGGCTGGTCGAGACACAGATAGCACACGTATCGAGCAACAAAAGGGCTGCTAATGACTTCGCTTAGCACACAGGGATACAGGAGTGCAAAACCTGGCTCGGAATGTGACCTTCGACACCATACACGACTTATTCATCTAGCTTGTTTTTGCTCGAAACTTGTTACTTCTCGAGCAAGACCCGATACTTCGTCCAGGTCTCGTTTGTCGCGGTTATCACATAGCAAGAAAAAGATAAACAACGAGAGAATCTGTGCAACGGTGCATGCTTGTAGAGTGCCAACTGTGACTCACAGGCTTCGAACACAGGATGGCATCTGGCCAGAACAAATGGAACGTAAATTTGAAGGACTTCTTTTCGGATAAACGAGCCTGCCTTCTGGGGTGGTGCCTACCATGTATGATTTTTGGACAAAACGTGCAAAAGATAACTGAAGGGGATGTCCCATTTTGGCGGTACGTGCAGTTATTTCCTCGTCAAGAATGTATGTTTTGAACGATTTTAACGCAACCCTTGGTGTAGTAGTAATGGGTCACTGTGAGCTGAAGCATGTAGAAAGTATATGCTTTACTTGCAGGAGGGAGACTAGACAGCTGTTGCTGAGGAATCAGAGTTCCAAAGTACAGCTGGTCCTCGTGGATCCTCTAGCTAACTGGCACAGGCAGGGTAGCATCTTCTGAAACCTTGGTCATACTTTCAATTTGATTTTCCACTTAAAAGGTTTTTCAGAGACGGGGCCAGAATATAGCATGCACATTCTCTTCTCCTTTCCGGCAGCAGTGTGTGTTACGTACACTCATATCTCCTAATTCCATTGCTTGCACTGCACCGTCTCTCAACAACTCGATAAAAAAGGCTACACAATGAAAGCTCGTTACCTTCACTCTTGACACATTATTTTCCTCTCTCCACTATATCTCTGTGCAGGGCCACTGGGTTGTACATTTTGGCGGGCGGTTGCTGTGGAGCGGTGGGGAGCTGGGTGGTGGGCCCTATCGCTTACTGGCCCACATGTGTGCCGTGCTTGGCTTCGTATTACCGGAACAAGCTGAGAGCCAAGAATGGGTTGCCAGCGACTAAGCTGAGGGACTGCCCTCTCCACTGCCTGTGTCATCCGTGTGCGCTCTGCCAGGTATGGACGTGAACTGCCCGAGTGAAGTTCTTGTTCTGTTCCTGTCCATGCTTAGTAAATTGAAACTGTTGACTTGCACCATATCTTTGCACCATATGTTTGAGTACCACCCCAAACTGAACCAGTGATACGGGGTGCAGGATGTGCTCTCAATTTGTTCTTGGGGAAGGCCCGTCCTCCTTTTTAATTTGTCTTATTTTGGGGGCTTACGTTTCTTCATCTGTTGCAATATTTTCTGGTAGAGATCACCAGCTCGAGCTATCATCGCACGCTGGTGATAACGGTTGAAGCCCTCTTCTTTCTCTTTTTTTCATGACAATATCAGCCATACGGCAGGGAGAGGCAGGGCGTCTGTTGCATCATCCGGGCGGCCTACAGTTGTTGCTCACTGCTTTCGCGGAAGCTGGTGTCAGCCCCTGCGCGTACACACAGCACATGTTTCCAGTTGCAGGGACAGCTCGCGCCTTGTTCCTGATGATTACTTAATGATTATTCTTATTTATAATGAAATGATTGCAGGAGTACAAGGAGATCCGCGAGTCAGAATCCGCGTTCGTCCCTGGCCCCCACAAGCCGACCGTTGACGAGCCGCCCAACGTCGTGACTAAGAAGCTGGAGGAGCAGCACATGGAGCGCTAGGTGTGTGCACTGTGTATATACCAACAGGTCACCGACAGACTACAACAAAAGAGATTCCTGAGCGGCGTCAGTTTCTTGTATCGATACTACGAGACGCATGGTTCACCTGCCCGAGTCTCAAAGCTTTTACGTTATATAGGAAGTAGTGGGGGATTGTACAGCTTATTCTTATCAAGCAAGGCCACATACACATCACTCGCAAGCGGTGGAGTTGTACAATACGCGCTGGATAGCATATTCATACTCGGCGAGCTCAGCCAGCCAGCAGAGGACATCTGGCAGCTTCAGCAAAACGAGGCAGCTTAGTGGCTACTTGCCTGTGCAGCAAGGGTGGCCTACATTGGAATGGCAGTCTTACCATTAGAGTTGCAATATTGTGCAGTACGGCACAAATTGATGCAGATAGTAGTTTGGTACTTGTCAACGCCAGGTGGAGAAATTCACACGTGGTTGTCCATGGGAATCACTGTTCTTGTTTCCTTATTCGGATATACGCAGTACTACTGCACCGCTACATGCGCGGGGGGGGGGGGGGGGGNGGGGGGGGGGGGGGGGGGGGGGGGGGGGGGGGGGGGGGGGGGGGGGGGGGGGGGGGGGGGGGGGGGGGGGGGGGGGGGGGGGGGGGGGGGGGGGGGGGGGGGGGGGGGGGGGGGGGGGGGGGGGGGGGGGGGGGGGGGGGGGGGGGGGGGGGGGGGGGGGGGGGGGGGGGGGGGGGGGGGGGGGGGGGGGGGGGGGGGGGGGGGGGGGGGGGGGGGGGGGGGGGGGGGGGGGGGGGGGGGGGGGGGGGGGGGGGGGGGGGGGGGGGGGGGGGGGGGGGGGGGGGGGGGGGGGGGGGGGGGGGGGGGGGGGGGGGGGGGGGGGGGGGGGGGGGGGGGGGGGGGGGGGGGGGGGGGGGGGGGGGGGGGGGGGGGGGGGGGGGGGGGGGGGGGGGGGGGGGGGGGGGGGGGGGGGGGGGGGGGGGGGGGGGGGGGGGGGGGGGGGGGGGGGGGGGGGGGGGGGGGGGGGGGGGGGGGGGGGGGGGGGGGGGGGGTGTGTCTGACTGTCACGCACCAGTGATGGGCAGTCGTGCAGCTTAAGATTGTCACAGATCGTCTTATGCTCTGGCGTGTCTACGTGGAAACCTGCTACTTCGCTTGGTACATGGCCTTGTGATTGCTGTATGAGCTATATAGTGGCCAATTTTTCTGAGCACGTAGTTAAAAAGAGCTACCACATTATATGCATTACATGAGCGGCTAAATCGCAGTAGTTGCAGAAGTTTTAGTGTCGTGTGAAGCAGAAGCCAAGTGCTAAAAGCATATCATGCTTGACTTTGTATTGCTTGATTCCAATTCATACACATGCTACAAAGAGCTTGTGCGAAAGTATGGAAGAGAAGCGCACTTCACTCTTGGCACTGCTGCCCCAAAGAAAGGTATGAAGATATAGTACTGATAATGCATCAAATTCTGCTGCCACATGATACAGTAGCCTCGCCTGTGACAACAGCGTGCTATTATTCAGACTACACAAAGCTTGCCTAAGTAAGGAATACTGTCTGCCATGAGTATTTTGAGTGCACTAGGAGCTACAGAGGCAAAGAAAGCAGGACACTCATACGTATACTGGGAGAAGGCTTCCATGCTCAAGCACTGCATTTTCAGCTTGTGTTCACATATTGCTGCAAGTGAAGAAGGATGTTGTGATACGATGGCTCACTCACAGAAGGACGGAGTGTACTGAGTACTATCTTGAAGGGGCTATGCACGGGGTTTCTAGAGCTTTGGTTGATGAAACGACTCTGCCCTTGGCCTTCGAGATGTATCATGTATGCTACAGTGGCACTGTCGTCCAGACAATATCCAGATAATGGACCCTATATACAAGGATAAAGGCATTGCCGTGTATTTGATAGCTGGTGGTACCAATTCCAGCTTCTTCCCCTGTAGCATAAGAAGCTGTAGGAAAAGCTCGATCACCATGCTTCGGATCTGATCAGATTTTGACGCCCTCAATGATATCAACAACGCTCGCGGAGGTCTGGATGATACGCGTGAGCGCAAAACCCGAAGCTTCGAGCAGTGACTTCCACTCTGCACCGGTGCGCTCGCGGCCATTGTCGCAGACGGTAAACATCAGCACGTCGAGCAGCTTCACCCGGTGCGCCCGCTCGCTGCTGTCGTTGGCCGGCGGGACCACAGCATCCACTATCACTAGCTTGCCGTTATCAGCAAGGGCAGAGTGGCAGTTCTTAAGGATTTTCATGTTGGTCTCGTCTCCCCAGTCATGAATCACGCGCTGAACTTACGAAGACACAAAGAAGAGAGGCGAGCATAGGGACCATATAAAGGGTCGCGCAGTCAGCAAACTCGAGCACACAATTGACACTACAAGTTTCGTCGGAGAGCACAAGCACTCATGTCTAATCTTCGCCAGCTTCCGACCCATTCAGGTCATACCATGCCGCATACTTGGGCTGGCGCAACTATGAGCACGTACAAGATACAAGATTCTGACAAGCTGTTCTTCAAATGCCACCTTTGGTGCTTTGAAGTGTCGCCATAGAAGCGCCTACAACAACAACAGAATCCAAAAAACTCTGGCGAACTCCGCTACGTGGCATGATAACAGATCAACACTGCTATACAGCTACTGGTTTTCATGAGATATATGTCCACGTCAAAGCTACTCATCCTCGGAGCTCTTACCTTCATGAAGATGATGTCGGCCTTGGGAATGTCTCCAGGCTCAAACATGTCACCTCCGACAAACTCCACGCCCTCCAGAGGAGGCGCGCGCTGCGTGACTTCCGGGAGGTCAAAGTTGACGACGCGCAGGTGGGGATGCGCGGCTTTGATGGCTGCCGCCACGATGCCGAAGCCGCCCGCCACATCCACCAGCGTGCCTTCCATCTCGCCAAACTCAGGGTAGGCCTTCAGGATGGCGGGGATTGTCTCCTGCGCTCATAGAGAGGGACAGACGAGAAGAGATTGCCACTTAAGCTCGGGCCCCGGGGCCTGTTGACTGCGCTTACAGTCTTGCAAGAGACGTCTAGCGGGGCCAGAAAGGGTATACCTGTAGGGAGCAAGACGTTCACTGAGCTAGGCAGAACCAATGCAGCACCAGTGCTGCGGCACGTTGAAGTGTGCCCCATGGCTATAAGCCTGATACGCCAGCGGCCAGCAACCAGCAAGCAGCAACCGGGGGTATATAGTATAGCAACATAGTCCGACTCATGCAGACACGCGAAAAGGGGGCAAACAAATAGTAAACAGCAGTATACGGCAGTCCCGCTGGAGCAGTTTGCGACTTACGGATCGACATTGGCCATCGGCAGGCACACCACGAATGGGTGGCACCTGCAAAGAACAGCACTTGGCTGCAGGAGTGATTGGGTGCGCTAGCTAAGGCAGGCAGCTCAGCGTGCTACGCCTCTCTACGCATTTGCGCTTACATGCTGTGCTCTTGAGGCTTGAGAGCGAGAGAGCAAGCTCCCTTAGCTCTCTGAACGCACAAGGCGGTAGCAGTGCGGGCGGTTCAGATCCGCAGCGCGAGCATGGACAGAAGAGCGCGCCGAAATTTCAGGACCAATCAGCGATGCTCCCCAACAATGCACTGTAAAGAGGGCACTTCCACGTGCGCCTATCCTAGCGTAAGCCACACCACATGTGCAGTGCCAGCCGGTAGCGGTGGCTGGTGCTCACTTTTGGTCCCCGCCCCAGTGTGCCACTCTCTAACATTGCATGCAGCTCATGCACCTCACTAGCTGGCGAGAAGGTAGCAGCTGCAACAACTAACACCCAACGCCCAACCCAAATTTCGTGTCCCAGGTACACTCACGCTGCTCGTGATTCTCCTCCATTATGCCAACAGCAAACATACCCAGCATAGAATTAGAAAACCTTGACGTGCAAGCGGGCGAGCGAGCGAGCAAGCAGTCTATGTATTGTTATGAAAGCAACACATGTGATAGCAGAATTTTAAGAGGAAACTGTTATTTAGAAATAAATAGTATATACCTGGGACGAGCAAGTCATCGCGCGGTCAAACTCGGCCCCGGACTCGGGGTGCTCCTTGGAGATGTCCCAGACTGCCTTCCCGTTGGCCATGGCAAACGCCTGCCCGTTGGTCTCGATCGCCTGCGCGAGGCACTGCCAGGCCTGCCAGGTGAAGGGGCAGAGCTCCCACTTGACGTAGTCTGCCATGGACGGGTGGTCAGCTCGGCCCGTCGCTGCGCACACAGTCAACAGCAAAAGTTATGAGGTGTCTCATCTGCTGACATACATTGTTTACGACAACCTGGCTTCTGCTCTTTTCAGACGCTCTCAGACGTGAGACGGGATTGCCTTGTTGAGGAGCTGAAGAAAGGAGAGAGGAATTGGACGCTCTGAAGAACTGCATTTGATACAGCTGTCGTCCATTGACAACATCACGTCTCCATAAAAACAAGGTGCACTTGACATCCCAATGAAGTTGTTTGCTGGCAAGCTAGGCGGTGACACCCACAAACTTGTCACAACAAGCGTGGGCAGAGGCCCTGAGAAAGATCACATCTGTCGCTTCTGCATCCCGCCACGTTGGCATGCATCTGTGACTCACCAGAAGCAAGCAGGGCCGACTTGCTGTTGAGCGCAAACCGAGAAGCCGCAGGGTCGTCGTCGCCGATCTCCTCAAACACGCCAAACGCCGAGAGCGCCCGGAGCAGGCGGCCAACGGTGTCGGGCTTCACGCTCTTGTCGGGCAGCTCTGGCACGATCTCCGTGGCGGACATGGCCGTGCCTCGACCGCCTGCAGCCGCAGCTGCTGCAAGGACATCGGGGATGCCCAGCTTCACTGCTGCGTGAAGGCACATGGAGACTCCATAGATGTGGATCAGATCAAACAGGGCGTGCTGATCCGCGTCCAGTGTCGCCTCTGAGAGGGGACCAAGGGGGCTTGAGGAGGAGCCCAGAGCTCCTTGGGGCGCTGGCCCTGCGGAAGGGAAGGCAGCAACAGCTGCCTCGGTGGGGTGCTTTGTGTAAGTGGAGGAGTGAAGTTGCTTCTCCCCGGCGGAAGAAAATTTGCAGACTGCTGCTTCTCCCATTGAGCTCAACTAGGATTAAGAACGGGATAGGCAATGTATATCACAGTCGCAGGAAAGTCTGAGCCTTCGAAGGCTTATATAGGCGCAAAGCTCACAGAGTTGAAGCTGGTTATGTGTCTCCAAGTCAAAGCAAGAAGTCAAAGACCTATGGAATAAGAACAAGGGTGGAGGAGCTGGAAATTGTACCTGCTAAGGCCCTCTAGGTGTGAGAGCTCAGACTCTAGCTCCCAAGCTTCCCCGACGTCATCCATAGGATCTCGTCTGGGACGACACCGTGAGATATTTCTGCACTAGCTAGAGAGTCCCTAGCTTCCGAAGGGCCCGCATGTAGACAATGAGAGAGAGAGAGAGAGATCTTAACGTAAAAGCTTCGCTCCTGAAGAATGCTGCATGCAAATCAAGATGGTTCCAGAGATATTCTCGAGTTGTTCATAGCTTACACAGCACAAAGATTAGTGATTGTGCTAGCCTTTGTGCACGTGCTTATTCTCCGCTTTGTGGATTTGGGAGCACCACATGTCGTTGCGTGACAGGGGAGTGACTATCATCATCTTTCTCTTTGTATCGGCACGCTGCAGGAAAGCTCTAGGTCGAGAGCTAAGGCTCAAAAGGCATAGGTACCTATACTACCTGCTGCTATCGTTAGTACTACTGTTACATGTTCCTGTAGGCCCGCGATTGTACTCTTGTGACCTGCTTCATTATTCTGTGAATGATGTTCTTAGCTGCAGTGGTTCTCATGTGCGTTCGAGAGGTACGACGTTTCTACTCCCCTATGGAGCATCACCAAGCTGCAGTGAGGTTCGACTTTCGACCCCTTGCAGTGCGCTGTGCTATGTATGTGCTCAGACCAGCTCAGATGAGCTCAGACGTGTGTTCGCTCTCAATGCGTAGAAATTGATTATGGGCGAATCGCGGGCACGGTTCCTCTGCCTACGAAAATATCCTCTCGATTGTGATGCGGAGAAACAAGCAACAAAATCTAGGGCCGCGCTGGGCCGCGCGGATTTGTCGCTGGGCTTTCCTGTCCCCTATACGTTGTGCGAAAAGCAGCAGGGGGTGCAAAAATGGTGCAAAATGGTGCAAAATGCGTGGCAGTTGTAGCCCAGGTCTAACGGTCACACAGCTTCTGGACCGTACCTTGCAGTACCATGTTGCGCAATGACATGCGACGTCGAATGTCTGCTCATGCTGGTGCTGCGACTTGTGGTGCGCTGGTCACAGGTGGAAGGATGAATTCGTAAAGAAGTCGGTTCCTTCGACGTCCACGATGCAGAAGCTCGCGAGTTTCGCACTCGCATCTAGAGGACTTGCGGAACCCTGCGATGCGACAGACGAGCTGCTCCAGGCATGTACGCACATCTTCCAAAACTTCACACGACTGAAGTTCTGTAGTGCTACAATTTGGTCAAATTTGAGATCACGGCCATATCTTCGTGAAGTTTAGAGTGTCCCGGGAGTGGGCCAGCTAAAGCCAAGCAGCTAGTGTTCCCACGCACACAATACATGGACGAAGCTAGTTAGCAAGGGCCTGGTTTGTCAGATTGTTCAGATGCACACTGACTAACTTATGGCTCCATGGCTCTGCCTGCAATTGGCCTTGGCTCATCATGGAGTAGACACACCAGCCCATCCGAGATCGTGATTTTGCAGATGAGTAGAGGATCAACGTGGCATTGCATCCGTCGGTCTTCTTCGTTACCAACGGCATACTTTAATCGTAGGGCACTTTTTGAGAAAATTGTTCCGGAAGTAAATACTTACAGACTTTGCCGACCAGAAAAAGTAGCTCATTTACAGGTTTCATCGTGCAAAGCTGATCTCCTCCCTTGTGATTTTCCGAAGAATGAGTGGAGGGTTTCGTCTTGGAGAATACGGAGCAAAACTTTCAGTAGGAGGGCGCAGCACCCCTTTACATGGACAAAAGCATGTACCTTCCGTACAGCTGCTGTTGCTGAGGTGAAGGATGTAGTCAACGTTTCCTCAACTTCAAGTTCACCACACCTGCCTGTGCTCCTTAGAGAAGTGTTGGCCTCTTTTCAAGGCAAGAAGCTGACTACCTTTGTGGATGGCACGCTAGGAGCTGGAGGTCACGCTTCTGCTGTAAGCTCGAGGCCCAACTTGTCTGCTAACCTCTTCTCAGCATAATACCTTCCATGACTGTCTATGTTGTCAAGAAGTCAGGACGACAAGACGTTTGTTAAATCTTTGTTCTGAACCCTTGCAGATCTTGGCGAGCCATCCGGAGCTTCGCACCTTCGTCGGCCTGGATGTGGATCCCAGAGCTCATGCCGAAGCTGGCCCGCACCTGGGGGCTGCTGCAGCCCATGCGCGTGAAAGGGCAGGGCTGTCCGAGTCTGGACCTGGATCTGGACCCGAAGTTCACCTGGTTCGGGCAAACTTCCGCAGCATGAAGGAGGTTCTGGAGGGTTTAAAGATCCGGCAGGGCAGCGTGGATGGCATACTCCTTGACATCGGCGTGTCCTCCATGCAGGTAGATTCGCACAGTTCCTTGTCAGCCCTGCCTGTCCAGAGCTTGCTGGACAGTATCACTATTGCTCACGGAGAGTGATCGGGTGCACCGCATGTATGAATAACGTGTCGCTCTGTGTGGTTTATGCGAGTGTGTGTGTGTGTGCGTGTGTGTGTGGTTTGTGTTGTGTCTCAGGTTACTGTGCGCGCGTGTGTGTTATTTCTCTTGAGTGAGCCATAGACAAACGAGCAGAGCAACCTGGACTCTCCTCTCGCAGGAGATTGACTGCGGGGACATGAGCGGGAGCTGATTGGCTGTCCGCAGATTGATACAGCTGAGAGAGGCTTCAGCTTCATGAGGGAGGGCCCCCTCGACATGCGCATGGACCCCACTGTGAGTGTGCCTCTTCCCCCGCTTACCTGGCAGGCTCCCGCGTTCTCTCCCCCTTCTTCCCTCTCCTGTACTCATGAGCCCCCCCAATGGTCATTCCCCGCTGACCTGGCAGGCTTCCGCGTTCTCCCCCCCTTCTTCCTTCTTCTGCACCCGTGAGCCCCCCCAGTGATCGTTTTCAGTGATCACTGCACCGACACGGGCTTCTGTGGCGTTGGGCCTCCAGCATTGCCCGTTTGGGGCATGGGTTTTTCTTTGTGTTCCTTCCCTTTGACTGGGCAACAGGGGGAAGAATGTACTCTTCACAAAGGAAAGGTCGTCGAGGGTATTGCACTTGCCAGCGTCGTCCCCCCCCCCCTTCCCCCCCCNGCCCTGTGGACTTAACGAGTGAGTGGAGTGATCGGTTTCGGAGATTCTGGGCTTACTCAGTGAAAGGGAAGGACGGGAGGAATTTGAAGCCAAGGCATGCAGTCTGGGGAGGGACCACGTAGGGGCTTCGGTGCAGAGCGAGCGAGCTCCTGCAATGTAGAAGCCCTCGACTGCGTGCCTTTCCGCGCTCGTATGGAGACACGCCTGTGCACACGAGTAGTGCGTTTTCTGCTCTCTATCCCGTGACTTAGTCGGACGGGCAGCGCTGAGCTTCTCCAGTGGTGGGCTCTGCCAGCTGCCGCCTTGCAAAAGCCCCGGTTGTCAAGCGCTGCAGCAGTTGCTGCTGTCGACTGTGGCTGCTGACAGCTGCTGCCGGCTTGGGCCAACTGGGATCCTCTCGGTATGTGATCTGGTCGAGTTGACCAGCTTTGACTCGAGTTGACCCGGGTGGACTCGCCCGGTCCCTGGTCCCGGCTGCTCTGCTGTTGCAGGCGGTGGTGAGTGCCGAGGAGATAATCAACACGTGGTCCGAGGAGGAGATTGGCCGCATCATCCGGGACTACGGGGAGGAGAGGAGGTGGCGACACCTGGCGTCGTGCATCGTGAGGGCCAGGAACGAGGCCCCCATCCGCACCACCGCTGCCCTTGTCGACGTTGTCGGCGGGCGCAACTTCAACCCCCACATCAGCCGTGAGTTGGCGTCCCGGCCATCCGCACGTGGCGAATCACAGACCTCTGAACCAGCCTTGCGATGAGCTGCCTCCACTCGGGGCCTGGGTTTGACTTGTTGATGTGGGTTTAGGGTTAGGGGTTGCAGAGCTAGCCAGTCACACGCGCGAGCCGGCGAGGTTGCAGACTGCTTGTGCCGAGGCCAGCACTCTCTCTGTCAGTCTTGTGAGCTGTTTTCTTTCGTGAGCAGAGCTTTACTTCTAGGTCACCCTTGGAATAGCATGAGTTTCCTGATGAAGAATGAAAGCCGGTGTCTAGTGTAACAACCAGTGGATTGCCCACGCACTGCCCTGTTGGTGTCTGAATGCATGCTTGCTCTGCGCCAATGCCGTCATTCGTCCATCTTTTCAGTGCTGCGCTTGAATAATCTCTAGTGAACAGTGGCTGGAACTCGCTGCCCGCCCACAAAACCCCGAGCCCTGGCCCAGAGGCGCTGCCCACTTTCTGACGCCCTGGGTGCTACCTCTCGTCACCTCTGCAGGCAAGAAGGGGCTGGGCATTCACCCTGCCACCCGCACCTTCCAGGCCCTCAGGATCGCCGTCAACGACGAGCTGGCGTCGCTGGAGCGCGCGATTCCCGACGCGATCGCCTGCCTGGCGCCAGGTGGCCGCCTGGGCGTCATCTCTTTCCACAGCCTGGAGGACCGCATCGTGAAGCGAGCCTTCCTTGCCGCCGCCGCTGCCGCCGAGGAGAGCCATCGAGCGTTGGACCCTGCAGGAATGGGGAGTGGGTCCTATCTGCACATACCCGGGGTGACGCGGTACAGCAAGTACAGAAAGAAGAAGGGGCTCTCCTTTGCCGACGCGGGGGGGGGCGACGCTGGGCTGGAGATGGAAGGCGCGGGCACGGCAAGCTTGAGGGGAGGGTACGACGGGGATGTCGAGTCGGCGGAGGAGGATGATGGTAAATGGGAGGACGACGAGGAACGTGCAGAGGGAGGTGCAGAGGAAGAGGGAGCGGACGCGCATGGCTCGGGTAATGTGCGTGGTGGGTCTGGCGATCGGACGGCAGGGGTCGGTGCAGAGCCAGACAGAGAGGGGGACAGGCGTGCTGAGGAAGTCTTTCGAAGCGTCGGCGGCGCTCCTCCTGCGGGAGAGGATGGGCGGACCCGACGACGGGGGAGAGGACGGGGCAGACGGGGAGCGCCACCCCCCGCTGGATGGATGGAGCCGGACGATCCTGCCGCTGCCGCTGCTGCTGGCCAGGTGGAGGCGGGCGAGGGGGTGCAGGTGCTGACCCGCCGGCCAATAGTGGCGAGCGAGGAGGAGATGGCTGTCAACCCCCGCAGCCGAAGCGCCAAGCTCCGGGTGCTCCAGAAATGAACCTCACTCCCTGATACTCCGGCTCCAGCTCCGGCTCCGGCTCCGGCTCCGGCTCCGGCTCCAACTCCGGCTCCGGTTTGGGTTCCAGCTCCGCTTCTGGCCCGGTCCTTTTCATTCCTCTCCAGGAGCGAGCTGGCGCTGGGCGACCATTCGTCGCTCAGCTGCGAGGCCGTGCGGGTGCCGGCACTGGGTGCGGCGCTACGAGGTCGGCCAACACGAAAGCATTGTTGGCAGAGAGCGGTCCTTGACGTGAGAGTGCTTATGGTTAACTTCCCGCATTCTTTGAAACTTGAGGTTGCAGCGTGCTGTGGTACCCCCTTCGTCTGGTTGGGTTCATCTCAGCTTTTTGACTTCGCTTGAAGCTGCCGTGGTGGTTTCTCCAGGGATGACTGCCGTGTTTCTGTGGCTGGTTTCAATGTGTCGTTAGTCTACTATGTCACAGTTTGTGCTCTCGGCACACCTTTCTGGCACTGGAGGCTTCACGTGGTCACTTCAGGCATGTGCTAGTGTTCCTTTTTTGCCTGCTTGTTCTAAGCTCTGACAAGTGTGAGCTTCGCAGCCGCTTCGCCTAAATCTGTTGTGATCTATGCTTTGCGCGCAGGGTTTAATATGAGGGCTGGTTTTACATGGTCAACCCCATCACTGGCAAACGGATTTTTTGCTCACCACCACCTTAGGAAATATCTATCAACAAAGCCAGTATGTCCGCGTTTGTTGTGCTCACTGCACGTCATTGTAGATGTTGCGCCATTCAGGCTGAAGTCCTAGATGCAAAGCACTGTCGCTTTGTTCTTCAGCGTACAATTATCGGTCCAACTCGAACTAGGGTTAAACTGTGAGTCGGTTGTAAGCAGTGCACTATCCTCCTGCTGTCTCTTTGACCATTTTGAAAAATGTAAGCATCGTAGCTTAAACGGCTCACGGGCTGTACCCATAAGGATGTTCAAGGGTTCAAATTGATGCTTAGTCAGATCCTTGCCTTGGTTAGTATGGCTTCACTATCTAATGTGCACCTGTATCTTCAAACTGAGTTCAAATTACTTGTGCCCATTATTGCATCTAGCTCACATCCCTTTTATTTCGCAGAATGGGGTTTACATACTTCGTTAACTTGTTTTCTTGCTTTTGTGTGCACGAAGTGACAACTGATGAATAAACAGGCGTATTCACCTGAAGTGAACTGGAGGACCATGCGTACTTAAAGCCAACAAATAGGTATGCGTACGTGTAAAACTTACATGTTTACCCAGTTTTTTTCGTGTTTTCTTCGTGATGGGACAATTAGCAGAAGGTGACCATTATCTCGTGGAATCTGCGTCGAGGCCAGTGTAGGCCGGTTGACTTGCATGCTTCTGTCGACCTTGGCTGTCCTCGCGGAAGTCGTGAATCACAGGTGTGCGCGTACTTCATTATGCTCCGGATCACATAAAATGACTTGGGACTTCTCTTTTTCCTGATTGTCTACACCACTTGAGAGCACCAGCCAGAATGCACTACTTAAAGCATCGACCGGTCCGTCCTATCCAGATTTAGAAGCTGAGAGCAGCTCGGTATGAACTGGAATGATGATTACTTGTCTGCACGAGACTTATGCTAATCGTCTGTGCATGACTATGAGTGAAGTACTCGGCTGATAATAGTGATGACAACGAGCTCATCTTGTTGAATTCCGTAACCTCATCTTTGCAGCAGCAACCTCACACAATGTCTCATGGCATGGCGTTCTTGAAGATGGTGGATTGGAATCGGGATTCACACCAGTTAGTGGGAGGTGCAGGCAACCAAGGGCAACGGCCGAACTTCAAACAGCTTCTGCAATTAGCCAAAGCTAATTTTCGTAGTGGCAATGGACCAATGTTTAGAGACGCACTTCCTTTGGCTCACATACAGCCTTTTTTCGGTGGGAAAAGTGGAGAATCTCAGAAGGAGGGCAAGCAGACGATGCGATCTTCCTTCCAGTTACCTCAGCTGAATCTGGGCTGGGGCCAAAAAAAAGATTCCGACAAGGATAAATTTTCTGCTGAACGACAGGTTGGCTTCACATAAAGCTAGACTTTATCCGCACGGACTCCCCTTCCTTCAAGAGATGCTGTTCGTATCAGTTGGTGCGTCTTTTATACCTTGTATTGATTCGCACATGAAGAGTGCTTGAACCACTTGCCTTGTCCATGAGCTCACTTGCTTGGGGCACATGGTGGCTGAAGCTCTAGTGGCAGGACTGGACGTCTCTAAGTTGACGAGTAGGACCTCTAAGAATGCTTGGAAACCTTAGTATTGAGCTTCAGTCAGTCTTCCCTTGGTATTCCTCGTATAATCATGTGAAGAGGCAGTACGTACTGGGTTTGCTTACAAAAGCTAACTTTCGCATGAAGCACTAGAAATTCTGACTCTGAAGTTTGGGTTGCTGGCATTGGCACCCAATATTTGCACCCAAAAAAACAAAAAAAGGTGCGACCATACCATGTACGTCTTAACTCAGGGTAATATCAACTATTGCATTTGTACAACCCTTACATGTCGTCCTGAGTTCTTGTGTATGTCAAGGTTAACATCACACTTTGCACGAACATGTAACATCCTCATGTAGTTGAAGGCAGTACCTGCAAACCTGCAGTGCTAGTCAATAACTTGAAGCCTTGGTGATTAAGACACCCAATACCAAATAACAATCTGGTAGTACGGAAATCTGTAACGCATGAGTGTTGCCCCATTTCCTCTTTCCCAAGTTCAGTCAACCAACCCTCCAGAGAGTAGTCTCCCCCATTGCATGTCCATTCCGCTTTCAACGCACATTGCTCTAGCATCTCAACCATCCTCTTAGGTACGTGCACATTGACGGTTCGTCAATATGGTTCCCTCTTCACTCTGGAGGAAATTGCCACTCGTCCCCAGGAGCCATCGCCAACAGTTAACGGTTGGCCCCGCAAGCTGTCCTTTCTACCCTAAGTGATTACTACGGGGTTCTTGGGGGGGGGAGGGGGGGGGGGGCTAGGGATTAACTGCAGGCTGAGTATCAGCAGAGAGCATTTGCGAGCGCCCTAGCCAGCGGGAAGCCGGCAACCGTGCTCTCGTTCTACTCGCCCACGTGTCAGCTCTGCAAGTCCTTGCTGGGCGTCGTGGGGAAGCTCCGGAGACGCCACATGGACTGGCTGACGGTGGTGGAAATCGACGTGGGCAACAACCAGTGGCTCCCGGAGGTCAGGACGCCCCCCCGCGCAACTTCGACACTTTTCCCCCTCCTCCCCTAGTACCTTTCCCCCTTCCCCGCTTCCTCCTTCTCCTCCTCCCTTTCTCCTCTCCCGTCTCCCTTCCTCCACCCCTCTTCCCCGGGCACTTTCTGGTACTGTCAAGTGTTTTGGTGGGCCCTGCGGTAAGCATGTGTTCCTGGAACATCCAGAAGGGGCGTTGGTTTTATAGGGTGGTAGGGTGGTTGGGTGGCAGTGTAGTGGGTTGTAGTGGGTTCACATGTGATGAACTCTGGTGTTTGTGAGGACCCACACCTAGGCGACTTGTCTTTGCGCAGTAGTGTTTGGAGGCTACCTTTTTGTGAGTCATCATCATTGTCATCATTAGCATCACCACCTTATAGCACACGAATACATGCGCCCAGAGCAACTCTCCACGCTCCCCTGCAGCGAGGGAGTCCCTCCACCCTTCCCTCCCTCCCTCCCTCCCTTCTCTCCATTTTGATACTCCTTGCCTGCCTTCATCATATCGCCAGCTCACCGTGCGTGCCTAGCCCTGGTGGGTAGGTCTCTTAGCCTCTTTTTCCACAGCAAAGTCAAAAGCTGCTGGCTGCAAGGCTTTGACTTTTCTGTTGACTGGTGTGGCTGGATTTGAGGTCTGAGGGGGGCAGTTACTCTCAGCGGGGTGAAGGGAGGGTTGTGCTTTCTACAGACCACTTTGCTGGCCACATGAGTCTGCCTTGTATGATTCTTACGAAAATGCAGAACTTTCTCCTAGCAGAATTGTTGCAAGAGATGCTGTTTCTTCTGCTTTGCCTTTTGTTTGATGTTTTTCATTTCCTGCTGCCAAATATGCTCATGCATGCGAGCCCATGGCCCCTGATTCTGATCAAATGGCTGCATGAGTTGAAGATTGTACATCTAAATTGTACTTGTTGCATCATCGGGATGGTCGAGATATGGTTTGAGGATTCTATTTTGGTCTCTCGATAAAATGGTTGAGTACAGACAAGAAAGACAAGGCCCCTTTCTCTCTTACTCTGCTCTCTCTCTCTCTCTCTCTCTCTCTCTCTCTCTCTCTCTCTCTCTCTC
>WELA01012227.1:419001-429676 GCA_009602735.1 Mesotaenium endlicherianum
GGAGGGGAGGGGCGGGGCGGGGCGGGTGGCCAAGAGGGTCAGCAGGCACACAAACTAGTGCCAGCTGACAAGTGCAAAACAGCGAGGCTATGACAAATGTGCGTGGCGCCAGCTCCAGGGGCGGCCATCAGAGGAACCCCATCAATACCCAGAAGCGCATGCTGCGTTGTCGTGGGCCTTAGTCTGCCCTGCCTCTTGAGAAAAGTGTGCATGTGCATGTGCATGCGCATGTGCATGTGCATGAGCATGCATGTACTGTGCATGGGCATGTGCATGTTTTCGGGCGTGCAGTGAGGTGAGGTAAGGCGAGGCGCACAGTTTTTTTGGATCACACTTTCTGGCTATCACTCGACGAGGTGGTTCAGCAAGGTGGCGCAAATGCAACGGGGGAGGAGGAGGAGGAGGAGGAGGAGGAGGAGGGGTGGTGGAGGCACATGCATAGAGAAAAGAAAATGTGCAGGTGCATGACTGCTCTCCGTCTCTGCTTTGCTGACCTCTTCTTCCGACTTGGGCTCGAGCGCTCCCACTAGGGGCTGCGTGGGCTCCGCTTGGTGTGGCGGCTGCTCGAGCTGAATCAGATCGGAGTCGACCTCAGTCGCCGACACGTGGCTGGTGGTGTGTGGCAGCTCATCATAAGCATAACCCTGCTTCTTGGCAACCCGCTCTGCCATGCTCTTCCTCCTTGCCAGCGCGGCATTATAGCTCTTAACAAGCCTCCTCCTGCTCTGCGTGCTCTCCTGCCTCCTGCATATCTTCTGGTTGCTATTCTCGTCTGCATGTCTGCTGGGAATGGGTACTGGACGGAAGGTCCAGCCTCTTCCTGCTGGCAGAAGAGCACTGACGCTGCATGCAGGCGTGCTCAAGAGGTGGCGAGTGTCACCACAGAAGGCAGGTAGTGAATGGAAGCCTCGCGCTGTTTCTAGGGGAATTGTCGAAGGTGAGTTTGAGTGGTTCTTGAGTACCTGATGCAGCACGAAAAGAAGGAAACAAATCGATAAAGGTACAACAAGAAATGTGAATTTGCAACTGAAAGCCAACACATATCAACACATGGAACTGAACAATTGCTTCATTCAGAAACCAAGCGAAGCAATTTAGTGAAGAATAGCACTTCGTGCAGACAACTCGTAAGCGTCCATTCAATGCAAAATTACGCTTTATCGACCATGGTAACACTGCAGAGAAGATGGCAGCCAGCAATTACTGACAGAAGCTATTTACGGAAAAATTACATGGTTCCATGTAGGCTCCAGAAGGACCGGTTGTGATCGAAATCTCCTAGTGCTTCCTCGAAGTACTTGTCTTGCAGAAAAGCTCGCAAAAGCCATCGCAGGCAACAAAGCGTCGGCTATGAAACCGGAATCATTGGGACCCACTATTGGCGTCTCTTGACAAACGATGTGTAAGAAGACCCACGACCAGCTTGAGCTTATATAGTCAAATGGAGCTCTTCACACATGAGTTCTCTTGGCACAATGCATTAAGAACGTTACGTGTGACTCGAGGTGCACAGGGCCTTCGGGGATTAATTCCTTCGTGACTTCGTGCTCGTACTTTTGCGTGTGCACTTTGTAACCGAATCCCCTACAACTTCCAACTCCATATATGCGCTAATATTCCGTGGCATAATACCACCTAATCTACTAAACACCAGCTCGCCGAAGCTCCCCAAAAGCTCCCCCACATCAACATTACTTCCCTCGACGAGTCTCTAAGTACGACAAAACGACAGTTTACCGATCGACGCTCGCAGGACGCATTTTCCTGCTTTTTCCAAACCACGATTAGAAAGCGATGGTACAGAACTCACGGATGCATTTCGGAGCTGTCGACTTTCGCGGAGACGCTGTAGAAATATATAAGCAGAAAGAGAAAAGTCGACTTAAGTTTGTACCAAGGCTGGCTGTGGTGAAAGGTGATGAATGTGAGTGTGAGTGTGGGTGTCCGTGCTTCTGATAGAATAGTTTCCACACAGGATCTCAATTATTTTACTTTATGGAAAGCTTGTGCAGCACTAAAGTTGAGATAGTACTTCAAGGCGTCACGTTATGTGTTCCCACAATCGAAATTTGCGTCAGGAAGTCTTGCTTGGGAGGAAAAGCGACTGTGCCATTGGCATAGCTTTTGCGAACACCCACAGGCTATGCCGCTACTTAGTCGACTCGGCATTTCCTCCTTAACTCCTCCAGTGTTGGAGTTTTTTGACGTCCATAAGATTCGAACCCGTATGTTTTTCTTTCCCTATATTCTCAGTATGGGGGAGGATATTGCAGATTTCATTGCACGTCCTTCAAGCTTCTCTCGAAATATGATGAAGTTCTCCCTCCATCTTTTCCATATGGTAACAGGTAGTGGGGACAAATGTATGCATTCTCATGGAGCTGAACAGGCATACTTTTGATTTTTTGTATGTTCCTGCCCGTATGATCGCTCAACTTTTTCTCCTTAAGGAAGAGCAAGGTGGACTAATGCCAACATATTTTAATGTTTTGTAGTGTAAGAAATGGAATCATGTTCTGGTTTCTTCCTATTACTTTCACACGTACCATTGTTTCCCCATTTTGTCTCTGATCAGTAAAGCTATTGCAACTATGCAGTTGAGGACTTCCTAGTCTGTGACGTCTACTCGCTGCCCGGGCTGACTGGAGCAGTTCATGGTGCTGAAGAGCGCATGCAGGCATGAAGCTTCCATTCTCACTCTGAGCTACCGATTTTGATCCGGATTGGTTCTTAGTTCTTGCTCCCTTGATCGCACATCTGCTATGCTGACAATGTTTTGCACCATATCTGGATGTTGAGGAATACTATTGCTGTGGGGGGTCTCCAGGAAGAAAGTGTCCAAGTGCTTGGTTCATAAAGAGGATCAAAAACGCAACAGAGCTCTCGTCTGTGAATATTGTGACAGCTGGCATTTTGCATAGGCATTTATTGCCATGAAATTTGATCAGAAGTAACAAAATTATTGACAGCCATAAGTCCACTCATAAAATCTGCACACCATTGAGAATCATACAACTTTTAGCCCGCTATATGTTGCTTGTTTTTTTTTAATTGACTCAAATAACATGGCATTGCCACGTGGAATCCTCTTTGAATTTCAAGTTTAGCTCCCTATATCATGTAGTTGCTTACACACACTAACCCTTCGGTAGCACATGTCTTGGAGCCAGGCTGTGACAGACCTGCTGAACTTCATCTCCACCAAGCATGCGGGTAATTGGAAGACGGGTGGGGAGCTGGTGCTTTCTCTGGACTCGACAACCTTCTTACCCACTGGATGTGATAGGTATACTAATTGCACGATCTTTTATTTTCTACTATATTGTATTTCACTTAGTACCCAGAACCATGTAAAGCTCTTATGACCTTCAGCCCCGTTGGACAGGCAGAGCTACAGCCCACTCTACTTTCTTGGGGTTTGTGATTGACCACCAACACATTACGTTGTTTTGTTGCCTAAATCTTTTGGAAGTGGCCTCGGCGCCCATACCTGGTAGTTGAACATCATTGTAGCCCTGCTTTTAGTGTCAGGAGTGGCATTTAGGGTCTTGCCGGAGAACCGCTGATCATTTCCACTTCTCGAGAATGCTGTCGGCATGAATGTCCTGCATTCGAGGTTGGGAAATGATGAGTTGAAGGGGACTGCTGCAGCTGGTGATAAAGTCGTCCAGATTAGTCGCCCATGTGAATGTCAGTCGCATGTGCCGGAGGACCATCAAAGGATCTCATGATGGAGGCTGGGGACGAATCAAAGCTGGAGGCCGTTCTCAGGGCCAGGGTATAAGTCCAAGGGGGATCCTCAGCTCCAGGGTGAGGTTTAAGTAAGAAAGAATCTGTGATCTTGGGGTTTACCTGCACCCCCCTAGAGCCTCGTACGTGCAACTGCCACATGTACTCGGTGCAGATGGGGTGCCACATGGAGTCCTAACCAGGCCTGGCCTACTCATGTCTGCAGTGAGTCGAGTACTCTCGCTCACTGCGTTGTTGGATGCCAGACACTTGCCACACTCAGCTTGCTGTTTGAGGTCAGGCATAGAAGACACACTTGCAAACATGGGTGCATGTGCACGAGGCACACAAAATAGGATAGGGGAGGTGCCCACCGGGGTTGCTCATGCCTTTCAGCTGCTCCTGAGCTTGCTCAAGATCAGCATATGATGGCAGCATAGTAGTTCGATGACATGTAGAAAACGTTCTTCTAGGACAACCTCTGGTACGCGCATCGGTACAGCATCCAGCAAAAATCAGATCGATTCACGCTTTGCATATTGCGATCTTGCAGCTTGGACGAACTGCTGGGAGGTGGGCTGCGGGAGGGCACTGTCACGGAGCTGGTGGGGAGCTCGGCCACTGGCAAGACGCAGGTTTGTTGTCTTGGGGTTGCAAGCCTTCTTCTCCGATTCATTGTTGCAGGTTCATACTGCTGGGACGCATATATGTGCTAGTGGTTGCTTGCAGTGGCCACATCACTGATATTGTATCAGGCAGCCTTGAGCAGGTGTTGGGTGCTTTGCTGGATGTGTACCTGTTTACCATGTCAGACACGCAAGACCCGCCTCCAAAATGCACCTGAGAGATCGTTGGGACAGTCATTGTTCGGCACAAGTCTACATATTTTCGCTTCTTTGTGTCTGTGGTTGTATATATATGTACCTATACTCGTGCGTGTATAGTGTGCAAGACTGATACTCATCTTCTGGGGTGGCGGTTGGGGTGCCAGGTGTGCCTTCAGGCAGCAGCGTGGGCATCCCTGACGTGTCATGCTGGGGTGGCCTTCATTGACACGGCCACTTCGTTCTCAGCCCGCCGGGTGGTCCACATGATGGGCGCCTTTGCTGGCAGCAAGGCCCGCCTCCAGGTCAGCACCCGGACCCCTCCTCAACTTCCGCTCTCATTCACGCCAGAGGCTTTTTGCTCTTTCCCATACCACAGCATCGTGTGAGCCGCCTACCCCCCCCAGTTATTGTCTCCATGCTGTCGCTGTTGACGTGCACACAAGTTGGACCTACGAACACATATGCGAGTCCTTATCTCCACATACTCTCATCTTGTCAGGGCAGCGGGCCAAAGCAAAGCAGCAGGTTCCTTTTGCGACAGGGTGCTTCAGCTCAAGCGCAAGTATGCATTTTCAAAGCACAGCGTACGATGTGATGTGTCAATGCAAGGGTCGCACTGCTGCTGCCACTTGGCCAGCTCTCTCCTCGCAGTGTTTTGAATTTCCCACATGGGTAGGGAGGGGATGCTGGTGGGGAGCATAAATGGTTCTGAGCCAACTGGCCGACGTGAATGTTTAAGTACGATTTCTACCTGCCTCTGCCATCTTTGAGCGATTCCCAGAATTGGATGCGTGTTGCGAGGGGCTCATCTCTGTCTAGACCTAGGCTCCAAGACAGCAACAAATAGAAAAAGACACAGAAAGCGGCGGGAACCTCAGGTCGGGGTCAATATTCTCTGTTTCGCGTGTTTTCCAGGAGATGCAGGAGGCGCAGAGGAGCGACATGGGCCGTGCGATGAAGATGATCGTCCGCATGCGCGCCTTCGACATGGCCTCGGTTCTCGCCCTCCTCCAGGACATCAGCAAGCTGCGCCAGGCGGCACTTGAGGTGCGGATTGCACCCCCCTGTCAGCCCTGCTCTCTCTCTCTCTCTCTGCCTACTTGCATCCCTCAAGTGGCTCTGCTCTGCTCTCTTCCAGTCCCCTTCTTCCTGCCCTTTCCGTTCTTTCGCCCTCTCCTCATCTTTACCCCCCCGCTGCGTCCTCTTGCCTTGTCCTTATCTTACTCCACCTGTAACCTGCTGACTGGAGGCAGCACACTAGTATATCCTGCCCTTGGGATAGAGCCGTGCATGTATATTCATTTGTGCGTATCTGTGTCTGGGCATGCGTGTGTGTAAGTCTGCATGTGTGCATGCAGGTGCATGCTTGCGTATGAGAGCGTTTGGGAGGAGTTTGAAGTCACCGGCCCGGGTTATGTTGCACCTTCAAGCTGCTGTCAGCCAGCTGGGTGGACATCAGCAGAGTGCACTTCCAGGTTGCAGCATATGCTTGGCGCATCCATCTTTGCTTGTAGTGAAGGTATTGCGATCGTGCTAGAGCTCGTGGCAACCAGCTGTTGCCTGCACTTTGTCTGTGCAGCTTTCTTGGGCCATCTGCTGTGCACATGCTCAAGATTGTCCCCAATTCTTGCCATCCTTTGAGAGCCAGTCGAGGCAGGGCCAGGCCGGGCCAGCCCAGGCGTTGTCATGTTCCACCCTCTACACCACGCCACACAGCGCGTGCATGTAGTCTGACTCTCGTTGCTCTGCATGCGCTCCCTTGCGTTAGGTGCGCTGATCTGATGGTGACAGTGACATTGACGGCGCCGACCATGGCACTGCGCGTGGCCTCTTCCTTACTCCACTATATGGGCGTGCACGCATGCGGACGTGTGTGTGTGTGTGTGTGTGTGTGTGCTGACGTGTGTGCGCGGGTGCGTGTGCCAGAAGCCGAAGGCAGCAGCGGGGTTCTTCGGGCAGCTCCGCCTGCTGGTGCTGGACTCGGCCTCTGCCATCGTCGCGCCCATTCTCGGCGGCTCGCACTCGCAAGGTAATCTCCTTCTTTGTCTCCTGTATACTTTCTCTTTCCCACCCCTCTCTCGGCCGTCTCCCTCTCTTGCCTTCGGCTGATACTACGTCCGTTAGCTGACCATTTGAA
The DNA here is from genome assembly GCA_009602735.1 of Mesotaenium endlicherianum. NCBI lineage: Eukaryota > Viridiplantae > Streptophyta > Zygnematophyceae > Zygnematales > Mesotaeniaceae > Mesotaenium > Mesotaenium endlicherianum. The sequence continues at coordinate 425,695 of WELA01012227.1, forward strand.
ATTCCTTCTCCATGCGTCTGTTGACCCAACACCGCTTTTCCTCTTCCCTCTCAGCGGCCCTGCACCTTGAGCTTCTCAAGTTGGTGCTTGCCTTTGTGATATTAAGCAGCACAGAGGGGGTGAGGGATGCAAGCATCTCTCTAGATACAATAGTGGATGCTATGATTTGCCCTGCAGAAGGTCCTCAGCACCTTCTCACTCACACTTATTCTCCCGGCACTTTCTGAATGCGCCTCACCACAGGATGTCTCACTTGGGAGGGTATGTATGCTGTCACCAGTATTCTAGGCTTGTTGAACATTTGTTGTGTATATAGAGAAAGAAAAAAATGAACATCGCTTTATACTCCGTCTATGATGTTTGTGCACGGACTGACGAGGTGGTTGGTCAGATTGCCAGATGTAGGTACTTCCGCTTTGACGCACAGCATGCCTGTATGTATATACGCGCGTGCAAATTCACATGTGGAGTGGGTGAATGATGTGGGCGATGTTGCGCAGGGCACGCGCTGATGATGAGCCTCAGCCGCATGCTGAAGCACCTGGCGGCACACCACAAGCTCGCCGTCCTTGTACGACTGCTGCCTCTTGCCTCCACCGACACACACACACACACACACACACACACACACACGCACGCACATACACACACACACGCACGCACGCACACGCATACACACACGCGCACGCACACACACACACACATGCATGCACGCACGCACGCAGGCACACGCACGGACTGACACCCCGACGTTCCTCTCCCCGTCCCTCTCTCATCTCAAGCTCCAGGGCTCTACCGCTGCGCGAGCTCTCAGGGCTTGACTCACGAGCCCCACTGCGGTCTCCTTTGGGCTAGTCATTTCCTTATCCTTTTTCTTCGTTTAGGGTCTGCATTGAGTTTGATTCTCGTGTAACTGCGCACCAGAGACTGTCTGCTAGTGTTACCTTCCGCAAGGGCCTATTTACTGAGTACTTGTATCGCCAAATAAATACAACCGGGTGCACTCAATCCGGGAATGCGCGCCCTCTTCCTCCAGTATTGTGACACACGCCACACTCCATGCTAGTGCCAGCTAGCTAGACCGTAGAGAGAGACAACTTGATCGCCTGGAAGAGAGGAGAGAGAGGGGGGNCTGCCCCCCTGTCTGACTTGCACACACACACGCACGCCTGTGCGTACATGTGCTTGTCCAGATAACGAACCACACAGTGGCCGGGGAAGCTGGGCAGCCGAAGCCTGCCCTTGGAGAGAGCTGGAAGACAACGGCCCACGTGCGAGTGCTCCTCCAGCGGGACTATGCCGCGGACGTGTTCACTGCCTCGCTGCTGAAGCACTCCAGCAAGGCAAGCACGCTTTTACGGGGCTTCTTTCTTAAGGCCCTCAGTCATGCACATCTGCGTTTGTTGGTATGCGCATGTGTGTGTGTGCGCGCGTGCTCTCATGTATGATTGTTGTATTAAGTTGTGCACGTACAATATTGCACATGTATGCGCATGTGTTTGTGTTAATATTTATTAGTGTCAAGTCAGTCTTTGATGTCCGCACCTTGCAGAGGTTGTTTTCAATCCGAAATTTGAAATTCCAGCAGCAGTCCAGAGCCTGTCTGTACTCTCAAGACAGCGCTCTCGAGGGCCCTGCTTCTCTTGGTGGCTATTGGACCATGACAGTTCCCGTTTAACGTTCCTCTGACCTGTGAATTTCACGATTTTGCATATGCTTCATGGTGAGCAGGATTGCAACCAAGGAGTCACGTTCAAGGTGGGCAGAGAAGGAGTCCAAGCGTATACTCGCGTTGAAGAGCCTGACTCAGACTAGCACTCTGAACGGGCGCAGCATCTGTGGCCATACCTCCTGCCTGATGTCTATTCATTGTGTATATAGCGCGTCTGCAGTGCTGTTTTTGCTGCAAACACTTCTTCTCATTTTGACGACAGCCATTTTTGATGAATCGAAAGGTCCGTGTCGCGGGTGAATCAGTGGTTTTGAGTCGGCCTAGTTGTAGTATGACATAGCTTGTGAATGAAAATATCTTTGCCATGAGCACACGAGGGCTGTTTACAAACCCTGCATCCTGCTTGCACGGAGAAACTTTGATTGAAATTTAGCTCTTGTGTTAACTGCACAAATGATTGAGGGTCACCAAAAATTTCTTTGTGCAGTATGGAACCTATATCTACCTGGTCGAATGAGACATGTGTTCTGTACGTCTCTGTGTTCTATATTACAAACTGTTCCATGACCCTTCTAATTTAAGCATGTTCGTATAAGGTAGCTAATGCCAGGTCAGTATCATCAGGAGTGGTACGTGTATATGACCATGTAAAAAGAGCACTCATAACAAGCTCACATATGTGTGGCAGCAATCGACAGGGCTAACTTGAGTTGGCATTGATGGTTGCAAATCATCATGTGCAAGAACAAACCATGAGCTGATTGTATTATACCATGAGGATATGATGACATGTACAAACTCTTCCTCTATTATCTCAACGACTGAAGAAAGCACTCTTGCTATTGTTGCCTCTCAAGGACATCAGAAGAAACGTCAGTAAACCCAGCAAATGCTCAGAAGCATCTCATAGGCAGGCTAAAACTGCATGCATGCGTATTCGCACTCACCATGAACCATGCAGTGCGAGGGGCCTTCGGATGCTTGACATGTGTCAAGTGACCCCACACTCTGCTTCAAAAGATTGAGAAGTACAACTTCACACGGTCAGGGCTCAGTAGCTAGCTCCAACGTTTGGTTACTCAAACACAGGCAAATTTTAACATGTCCACACTCCTACTGACGCCTTTGGCAGCCCACTCTCTCAGAACACGCTTGCTTGCTTGCAGAGGGCAGCAGTGCCCAAGGCTCAAGCGCTACTCCTCTCAGCTAGCCCCTCTTGCTGACTCATCTGCAGCTGCCCTGAAGCATCTGCGGCCCAAAATCTTTGGCTTTTGGCCACCTGTCCTTTGCCCACCATTATGTACAGGAAATACTGTCGTACACGACTGTTCTGCCCAGCGCTGCATGGGATGCAGGCAAACAATGTGAGCTTGACCTCTCACCGTCCTTGCACCACTTCCAGCTGGCGCTGCCTGGCCAATCAGATGCCAGGAGAGCCTGGGTGCCACATAAGCTGAGGTCGTGTGGAAAGGCTGCGGGTGTTTTATTTCGTCCTACGTGAACGCTTGTCGGAGACATGGTGGTTAAACTGACGTTTCCACTCGGGTCCACTTGTGTCCACTGGGTTCACTCGTGTCCACTCGGGTCCACTCGAATCCACTCAGGTCCACTCAGGTCCACTCAGGTCCACTCGGGTCCACTCGGGTGGTACATTCGAGTTCCCCGCGGATCACTTTTCTGCGCCTCTCCTGCAAAACGTTCAACAGATAGCGCACACGTGTCAGTACACCTGTCAGAGGTGCCTTGCTTCAAGGCGACGTGCGTGATGAATCGGCATTTGTGGATCCCACAAGCTGCACAAGATTTGGATTCCATCGCTGAATTGGCTCCAAACGACACCGGGAGGGGGGCCCTCAAAGGGCCCTAAAAGGTGCTGCTGGCTTGACTTGAAGTGTCGCACAGAACAATGCAAGACCACTGCGCGAATGGCAGGGATGGCAGAAATGGCAGGGGTTGGAAAACTTGGTGTATGTTCTCCATTTCACCGCACGAACCCTCCTAGTTTTTGTACAAATCAAGTACAAAGAGTACAACGAGTGGGCTACAAGTGCTCGTAGCGCACAGTTCAAGCATCACACCAGAAACTTTCCAGCTGCCCCGGATGAAATGCAATTCCAGGTGTAACGTGCCCCTGCGCAGCCCACAGAGGAGGTCATACCTGCTGCAACGCACATACACCTCAACAGATTCAAGCGGGGTAGTATTCCCCCAGAGAAGGCACAGAGGCTCCAAGTCTGCAGTTTGCAGACCAGCAGGTAGAAACCTATATCACGCAGAGGCTGGGGAAGAAGGGGGTTGGGGGGGGAAAGG
>WELA01012227.1:430404-454408 GCA_009602735.1 Mesotaenium endlicherianum
GGGGGGGGGGGGACATACAAAGTGAAAAAAGAGGCCCTTAATAGTCTCGGAAGTTGACGGCACATCATATCGGTGAATGAGGGAGTAGCAGAGAGGAGGTAGCGAGCCAACGAGCAAGCGCGTATCAACGAGTGCCGGAGAAACACCAAGGAGCACACCAGGTGCGCGTGCATACTCGGCGACACTTGGCAACAGAGCACCACATCCTTCTGAGTATATCTCCACTGCTTATCTCCGAAACCACCTCTGCCGTTCCCCACCGCCTCTCTCTGAAGTTAGTCAGGCGGAGCAAAAGAGCAGCTGCTTGCTGGAAGCCGCGCATTCACATGTGCTCCCGACAAGGGTAAGGTCCAGGACTCGGCCGCCAGGGCAGATCAACAGATCAACGCTCAAGGAGAACACTCACCTGACGGTGCCAGATCGCTTCTGTTGGAGAGGGAGGCACTGGCCCGTCAGGAGAGCGATGTCGAGGGCGATGTCCTCCGGCCTCAGCTCGATCACGACCTTCTGCTTGTGGCGCTTGAACAGCTGGCGCGAGGAGAGGTTGGTGCCAGGCGGGATGAACGCGGCGCACGCGGGGACCGCCTCCTGGTGAGCCAGGCGCGCGCCCGCCACCCTCCTCGCTTTCCTCTTCGGTGCAGCCCTGCAGAGCATACAACCAGAGTCATACACAATATATCGAGTCATTGCTTGCTTCAGAGTCGCCTCCATAGTGCTAAGACACCAGTGCGTGAGCCGGGACGAACTGCAAAGCAAAGCTGGCAGCAGCGTCCTGGCTGACTAGAAGAGGCCTCCAACGTGAATAGACCGTCTAAAACGCTATGAAACTTTGCCCTCATGCCTTGGCGTGCACCTTCACTCTTTCAGCAGACAAACTCCACTGCTGCAGCGCATGGGGCAACAGGGTCAGTTGCCGACTTCCTGTTACGCGGAACCCCGATGAAGGGATGTAGACCTCTACATTATGGCAAAACAACGTCACCTTGTGTTGCAAAATATGATGGAATGCATAACAGGCTCGCTTCACGCTGGAATTGGCAGCACGTATCCGAAACTTCTGATCCTCAGGTGCTCCAGGAGCTCTTCATCTCATCAATGGGTGAACTTTTTAAAGCAATCGTAGGAAAGGCATGCATGTGCTGACTGATTGATCTCACACCAACAAATCCGGGACTTATGTAACCACTTCTGCAGTGCATACACATACACACTTGGGGTGGGCACAGCACACTCTTCATTGTTTAGTGCATGGAAGAAGCATTCGTAGGCAACATTTCTTACCCAGTCTTCTTTGCCTTTCTGTTCTTCTGAGTGGATGCCTTTACTTTCTCCAGAGTTTCTTCGCCCGATTTCTGTGAGCCGCTATCATCCTCTCGGGCTTCTGCAACCTTTTCTAACCAGCACAGGGCTTCATCTCCAGGATATTTCTTGTTCAGAGTGACCTTCCGCTTCTCTCGGAGCATGGTGCTCGATTGTGATGGAAAGAGGATTTTCAAACCTTCGGTCTCCAGCTACCCAAGTCCCTTCCTCGTGCTCCAGAATCTAGGTTGCTCTTCAGCCCGTCTCGTCAGCTACTCCCCGCAGTAACCTTTACTGCGCCGCTAAAACGGAGCTTCAATCGATAGACGGGATACGAGGAGAAATAGGAGCCCGCAAATGCAAGCGAATTGCAAGCAGAATTATCAGTCAGTAGCTAAACAGAATTGATCAGTCTCAAACTGCAAGTTCAGGAGCCTGAAGGAAAGCGGTCTGCAGCTAAGTAATTGTGGAACGACTCCTGCTTGAAGTGCCAAATACTGACTAACAATATTTCTGAATGACTAGACCTTGAACTCTTAAGGACACCGTGTAGCGGTGAAGGTGCTGGTGCCTGGGCCGTTCTTGCAAGCGGGCAAAACACGGGCATCAGTCCCGAGTCCCGACTCGACTCCGAAGTTCGAACTCCGAACCACTCCGAACGAAGCACTGACCTGCAAGAGGGCAACAACAGGAACTGGCAGGAACCAATAGCGACTGATGTCCAGCTGGTGCATGCGCGGTCATGGTTGCTGAGTTCCTCCACGCGCGCATTTCCGCAATCAAGCGTGCGAAGGCTCTGACCCGAAGGGTTCGTGTTACTTTGTACCGGGGTGATACCGGGCCTTCGAAGTTTTTTTACCAGAAGGATATTAATAATATATCGTACCTTATCATAACACATTATGGCGTTCACTGGCATCGATCTCGTCGACATGCGAACGTGGGCCGTACAGTTTGTGGACATCCCCGGGGTCAGGACCACCCTGGTTATACCGTTGTCTCCAGAGTCCAGTTATGTCGAGGCCTCTGCTTCAAAAGCCGTGAGCCTGGTGAGACCTGGTAAGACCAGTATGTTCGAAACACGTGGTGGTTTGAAAGTGAGTGTAAGTCTCAGAAAGCGGAAACAAGCGAGTGCAGAGGCGTGCACGACAGGTATGAGGAGAATACGGCCTAGTACGGTGTTGGCATCTGTTGAGGCAGTGAACGGTAGCTGAACGGTAGCAATCCCTCGTGTCTCGACTCTCAAGCCGACTCTCGAATCTCGAGTCTCGACCACTCCGACCCGACTCCGACTGGCTCCGACCAACTCCAACTGCAACTCGAGTGACTCAACTCTGCCCTGCATGGGGCACCTCGCACGGAACGTGCAGCTCTGCTGAATCTGGCTGAATTGGGCTGAATAAATGCATGCAGGCTAGGTATAGCGTGGCAGCCGTGTGGCAAGCGTCGCAGTGGAGCAGAACTTCACAGCTACTTTACCGATTTGACATAGCGTTTGAGTTTAAGATACGTACAAACTGAGATATGAAAGAAAATTTGCACGTCTTCTATGTTAATGCGAGGAGGCATGTGAAATATTGTAGCGATATTCGCAGGAGCTAGGTTCTTTCCGTCAACCAGTTCATGTTAAGTAAGGACTTTGACATATTCCCTGTCAAATTTTATGCATTCCTATTTTCCTTGGACATTCGTGTCGTTGTCCCCAATTCGTATGAATTCAGAATCGTAAATTCAACCAGTAAGTCACTCAGTGGTAACAACATAATGGAGACTGGGGAAGGGACAGAGGAGAGGGAAGCCGACACAGAAGCACATCCTTGCTTGTACGAGAAGAACATAGTCTCGAGCATTCTGTCCCACTTGTCGAGCTCGTCCGATCGAGACGCTGCCGCCCGCACAATGAGGGTCTGGAACGAGGTCCTCTGCAGTAACCCCCAGAGGCTGCTCTGCCGGCTGGCCGACCGCCTCCCCAAGCTACTCGACAGATTCTCTCACATCCGCAGCCTGAGCCTCTCCTGCTGCACCAATAGCCTGTCCGACAAGGACCTGCGCCTGGTGGGCCAGCTGTCGCTCCTGCAGGAGCTGACCCTGCAGAGCGCGGACCAGGGCGAGCATCAGCAGCTGACAGACGAGGGGCTAGCATTGCTGGCTGGCTGCAAGTCTCTCCGGATCTTGGACCTCCGAGGAACCTTCCACGGCGACGGCTCTGGGCTGGCAGCTATAGTCGGCACCTGTGGAGCTCTCACGTCCATCTCTCTGCAGGGCACTGGCAGGCATGACACTGACTGGGGGGGAGCGTCGGGGGCCTGGGCCGAGCTGGCGAGCGCCAGGTGCCCGCAGCTGACGAGCGTGCGCCTGGTGTGCTGCACACAGCTCACGGAGGAGGGGCTGGCCGGTGTGTTCGCATGTGCGTCGTTGACGTCGCTCCACCTGGAGGGCACCTTCGCGTTCCGACAGGGCAGCATGCACGCCCTGCACTGCGCATGTGCCGGCCTGCGCCACCTCCACCTGGCGATCGACTCACAACTGGCGCGCCGGGGCGTCGGCACTCACCACGACGTCATCCTGGAGGCCGCGTGCGCGCAGTGCCGCCAGCTGGCATCGGTCTCGCTGAAGTCCGTGCCCGAGTCGGGGCTGTCAGCGCTCGCCAGGTGCAGCGCGCTGTCGGCGCTGGAGATCGGGCGCAACGAGCCAGGTGTCGAGCGCGAGCTCATCGCCGCCATCGCCGCCAACCCCGGCCTGCGCCGGTTCAGCGCCAAGTGGTACGGCGTGAGCGCGCACACGCTCGTCGCGCTCGCCAGCGGCGGCGAGGGGCGGCGGCGCCCGGGGGGCGGCGCTGCCGCCCGCGGCCAGCCGTGCCTGGAGGAGCTGGAGGTGCAGAGCGACCGCGTGGGCGATGCGGCCATGGACTGCCTTGCCACCTGTCACTCCCTCAGGGCCCTGAGCCTGCAGTGCCGCAAGGTCACCGACGGCGGCTTCACCGCCGTCGCCACGGGATGCCGCCACCTGGCGTTGCTCTCGCTCGCGTGGCAGGACAACGTCGGCGACCGCGCCCTGCAGGCGCTAGCTGGCGGCCTGCCAGAGCTCCGCACGCTCAACCTCCACCAGTGCAACGGCGTCACCAGCCTGGGCATCGCCGCTCTGGGCCTCTGCTCGCGACTGGAGGACCTGAGCCTGATGCACACGCGCGTGGACGACGCCGCCCTGCTGACGGTGCTGGCGCGCTGCCGCCGGCTGCGCCGCCTCAACCTCAGCCAGTGCGGCGGCCTCACGGACCTCCGCGGCATCGCCACCTGTCGCCGCCTGGAAACCCTAGAGCTCAGCGCGTAAGTTCTCCTGCTCCCTTGCCCTCTCAATTTTTTCCTGCTCGTCACTTCTCCCCTCCTCGCTCCTCCCTTTCCCCCCTTTTACCTCCGCCCCCGCCTCCCCCTTCCCATCATCCCCCTCCCCTTTCTCTCAATTTCTGGCTCCATCTCCTTTCAGACATCTAGTCATTCGACATCTCGTAGCGACATCTCAGGAGGTTTTAAATCTCATATAGTTTCCCTATTTGGGGGGGAGGGCGGGGGGGTAGGTAGAGCTTTCTGGTGACAAAATGTCGTTTCACAGCGCTCCATAATTTACTTCTTGCAGTACTCTTAAGTTTTTTTTTGCCAGCTTGTCAGACACCCTCAAGCTTTCAGGCCCGTTTTGTTGCCTTGGCTCTCCTGCAGGTGCCCCGCGGTGTGCGACGCCGGCCTCGACAAGATTGCGGCCGGCTGCTCCGAGCTGCGGGAGCTCAACATCGACTCCACGCGCGTGACAGATGTCAGCCTCCAGTCGCTCTCGCAGGCCTCGCGCCTGCGCAGCCTCACGCTGACCAAGTGTCGGGACGTGAGCGGCGCCGCGATTGCGCGCCTCGCGCGCTCGCTCGGCTGGCTGAGGGAGATCGCCATCGACGCGTCAGAGGCCAGCGTGGTCCCCACGCTGACGGCACTGGGCATCAGAGTGGGCGGCATGGTCGTCCCGCCGGCCGACCGCGTCGACCTCTTCAGCTTCTAAGCACGTGGCAGCAGCTCACGCCGCCAACAGGGCTGGACGTCGGCTCAAGACTGACTGGCCAATAGCTAGAGACCTATTAAATATTTTCCTCTATGAGTCAGCTTGCTGCTCAGGCTGCTCGGCACTGCATGGGGGGCGGGGGGGATAGTAAGTAAAATGGATTCAAAAGGGGCGTGCTTAGTGAGTCTTCTATCTACCAGGAAGGGAAACGACGTACGACGATGCAGGGTGGAGGTGTGTATTTTTGTGCGCTGCTCTTGTTATCTGTGCAGCTTATATCCGTCCCGGTTGATGTCAAAGGCATGTCCCATGAACAGGTTCCTTGTAAATAACAATGAAGCAAAGTAGCCTCTTGCTGCATGGTGGTGCCTTTGGATTTTTTTGAATGGCCTAGCTAGTGCTCGAGCTGCAATTTTCTGCCTGCTGCTTCACTGCAGGAGCTTTTTGGGTGCGCTATAAGTCAAATGATTGGGCATATTGATAAAGTTTTTGTCGCGCAGGAAACGTCCATTTTCTCTGATTAGCTTCTGACAAAAACTTGGTCATATGCTTTGCTTTCTCCTGAGAGTGCACTTCCCAGCTGGCTGACCCAAGCCTCGCTTCGAAACATCTGGTTAAAGTTGCAGGGAGCTATTACCATGTCGGGCCTATTCTGCATGAACCTAAGGCCGGGGCTTTTGGTAGCTCGAGTGAGCCTTGATTGTACACAGGCCAAAAAATGTGCGGAAGTAGGCGAGCCTCATGTAGCTAGCTAGCTCTAGCACTCTCACTCTCGCTGGATTGCATCACAGTTATAGTCTTTGTGGCTTATCTCAACTATTCTATTTTTTGTCAATAACCACCTCAAATTCAGGGAAATGATCTATAGGTGCGGATAGGAACAAGAAGATAATTATTGCCCATAAGATCATGTTTCAGCCAATCTAATTCCCACTCAACCTTTTCAACAATAAATTCTCATTATTGGCTGCTGTTCTTATCTGGGCCACCCTTGCATTCCACGTTGCACTTGACGACTTGCACGCCGCGTCCCACAACCGCAATGTGATACGTGCGTCTGCAAGAACCCAGCCAGCAAGATCATTGGGCGATTGGATTCAAGCGACTTTCGCAACACATATGCTGGGAGACATGCTAACAATACGTTTACTTGTGCTAATGCAAACTGCCTCTGTGCTCCAAGAGAATCCAAAGCAGGGACTAGGAGTCGGGAATACTAGCCGTATCGCAAGATGACCAGCCAATATGTGTACATGTATGATATATGATGTAATATGACACGATATAACATATGTACATGTATACCGTTCAGCAGCAAATCGTCTCAAGGGAAGCAAAGCAGGGACAGAGGGAACGATGGCCGTACCGCGAGGACCACAGCTGGCGAGTGACGCTGAGCTCAGCAGCCTCGGGAACGTCTATGATGCACCTTGCCACTTCTTTGAGCGCCACTTGGCCACCGCCGTGGCCGTCTGGCGGGCCCAAATGGCGCCATCTGGCGGCAGAACCTCTTCCAGCATTGGGGACCTCCTCAGGTGCAGAAGTGCTCCCCTCTGCAGCCCACTGGGCGGCAGAGGCACCGACGTCCGCCAGTTGCCAGCAGATTAGACGCTGGTCCAGTCCTGTGGAGAATACGAGGCTGCCATCTGTCCATATGCCTGTAGCCACCAGGGAAACTCTCCCCCAATAGAGAGATAGAAGAATGAGTCAGAAGAAATCAAAGATGCGGAGTCAAGAGTAAGGAGCAGAAGAAGAGGGGACAGAAAGCGGGTCCTCCAAAACTGTTTGGAAATCTGTGTGTGCAAGAAAGGCGCGTGACCAGCATGGGGCAACCTTTCTGATGCACGCTGTGCGCGCACTCGCGCGCGAGCGCGCGTGAGCGCGTGTGCGTGGGGGCGTGCTTGCGCGCGCTTCGTGTGTGTGAGTGTAAGTGACGCGTGTTCCACTAGTAAGTAACGCGTCGGAGGAAGCTGCAGCGGGAACTCCAGCGTGGTCACCACCAAGGATCTCCAGGCAGCTACAGGCGCCTGGCATAGGGCGCGCAGACCAGCATGCCCCCCCCCCCAAGCATCCGCTCTACCATACCACTCGGGCAGTGACCACGACCCTACTCCCACAGAAAACGTGTCAACGATCAAAGAACTCGCCCTCCAACATATGGCTCATCCCCCGCAGATCGGGGCAACTAGTGATACGTCTGCAATCGAGGAAGTGGGCGGTGGAGAACGAGACGTGTGCTCTCTCTCACCCACCCTCATACAGGCTAGGCGCTCTTCTTGCCGTTTCTTCCACGGATCCAGCAGTAGCAGCGCTGCGGAAACTGATGGCCACACTGGAGGAAGGACTTCCACGCCGTGCCTAGAGCGCAATAGACAGAGAGAGGCTGAGGAAGAACGAAGGGGGAAACGTTGAGCGTAAGCTTTCAGCGGAGAAAATCAGAAACGCCTTCATCATTCTTTCCGCTCTCTGATACCACGTGCGTCGTCTATTCAGGCAATTCGGCGCCCCGCACGAACGGGCCCTGGCCTTCGCCCGTTTCCGCCCCAAGAGGAGCAGAGTTGCCCCCCAGATCTTGTCCTAGTAAGCCTTGCTTCATTTGGTGGAACATAAGGACCATCCTGCCGGTAACCTCCTTCCCCAGGCATCGGCGAGGCAAGGCCGAGGGCAGCAGCACCGCCTGCGTGACAAAGTCACAAAGGGGGAAGAGGAGGCCCCACTCTCGCCAAAGGAAGCAACCAGAGGAGGGGGGCAGGGAGGGAGGGCGAGAGCGAGGGGTGCTGAGTCACCTTTGAGAGCTGACGAGTGCGCCCCGGGCGTGACACGTGTCCCTTGGCACAGCACCCCCACCTCCCGGAGGCCCCCCTCAGAAGCTGCTGTCAACTGCGCGGCTCTTCCTTCACCGCCGCCATCTATAACCTCGAAGCGCACATGCTGCTGCAGCTGCTGCTCCGCTTGCGCCTGCGCCACCTGCCGCGTGGGGGTGATGTGGCGCACGACGAGAGTTGCCACGTGTATGGCCTCGTCGTCCCCGCCGGAGACAACGACCAGGCGTGCGCTGCTGCTGCAGCTGCTGCTGCCTCCGTTGAGCGTGTTGCTTGGACGCGCCTCATGGCCGCCATCTGTCGCTGCTATGCCGTTTGCATCATGGCCGCCAGATGTGCTCGTGGCAACGTCCAAGTTTTCACCAGCAGTGCTGACGGTGCCAGTTGCCCTTCTGGCATGCGCCACGTGAGCATGTTGTACGGGGCATTGCAGCCCAGTAACTGTTGCTGCCTGGCAGCTGCAGGGCATGAGGGAGGCGCTCAAACAATTTACTCCCGATTGATGAGCTCCAGCAATGGTGACAGCTGGCACGAGGGCCAGCGGAGGTGGGGCTTGCCAAGTGGCAGTTGAAGCGAGCTCCCCAGGAACCTCCCCAGAAGCAGCTGACATCTGTCTGGCTGCATTGCCAACGCCGCAATTTGCCCTCGTCTCCCACCCGGATGGCGCGATCTCAAGCGCAGATTTCTGATCGGAACCCCATTCAGCGTCCGAATGTGCCCCCAACCCTGTTTCAGTCGCGGCTGTGCTTCCCCCCCCCTCCTCCTCCACCTCCTTCTGCTGTTGCTGCTGCTGCTGCTGCTGCTGCTGCAGTACCTCTCCTGCCGTGTTGGTCAGATTCTCAAATTCCTCCTGCCCCCCGCCAGGCACTCCGCTTGACCCAGTGCCAGCTGGCAGGCCCTCCGGCTCTCCACCTGTCGCAAGGGTGTTGTGCTCCACGGCCGGCGCCTGTAAGCTCTTCAAATTCTTCCTCTTCTCCCTTTTGCTCAGCTGCTGCTTGCTACCCCCGCCGCCCTGCCACCTGGCAGCCTTCCTCTGGCTCCCGCCCTGGCTGCCCCGGCCGGTGATTGGCCGAGCCGGGGCTGCTGACGTGGCGGCCGCCAAGGCCGTGCTGGCGGCGTCAAATCGCAGGACCGCCTCTGTCACGTCCCACACTGCGATGCTGCCATCTGTCGCGCCGCTGACGATCCAGTGATGAATGCTGCCCTCTGCTGCTCCTGGCGCGAGCGCTCCTCCTGCAGACAAGCGGGAGGCGGCACAGCTTCGTGTTCTGAAAAATTTCACTTCTGAGCCTGACAGGCATGTAAACAAAGCAGTTTGTGCACGGTGTTTTGCTGTTTGTTGGGAGGAGCCGCCCGGAAGGGGCAAGCACAATAAGCCCCACACAAAGTTCCATCATTACTGCTGCTGCTGCTGCAGCACCGTCATGATGTGCCCCTCGTGTTGGTTGAACACAAGGGAAGGCCTTGCCAAGAGGGAAAGTCCGAGCGCTTGTCCGGTTCTTTGCCATGCACGCGCACATACGCATCGGAACACACACATGCATGTGTGAGTACGCGTGTGCATGCGCGCGTGCGCATGCATCTACGTGTGGCATTAGTGGCACGCCCCAGGTCTTGTGACCTTCGCTAGCAGGGCGATCAGGGAGACCATCTCTAGGCTCCGTGCCTCTCTACTGCAATCCGGAGTCTCAAGCATGGCAATGCGCTCACGTGCTCACGTGCTAGTCTGAGCGACTTCGTTAAGCCACGCACGTCCACGGGGGAGGTCTCTTTCCGCACACGATGCGAGCCTCCCCACACATCCACCAGCAGCTTGCATTCCCTTTGGCGTAAGAGCACGCCCAACTAATGTACCCAATGAACAATGCATTATCTGAATGTGCTGTAGACATGCATCGCATGAAGCTAACCCACGCAAATACTAAGATCATGCACTGAAAGATGCACGTGGACAAGACAACAAGAGGAGGCATACGACCGAGCAGCGGCGGCGCAGCAGCGGTGGCAGCCAAGTCGTCACCTTGGGCGAAAGAGCACGAGGTGGCACCGGGAGCAAGCGCCACGTGGTCCAGGGAGAGCACGGGCGAGCGGTGGTACTGCATGCGAGCCACCACGTGCCTGCGCCCCACCGTGACACGAGTCGTACCCCCTCTACTTCAGGTGCAAGAATCAGAGTTAGAAAAAATCACCCCACTCCCGTCATCCTTCCTTCCGCCCCTCGCCTTCTGAGCATGCGCGTGCGCGTGATGTTTGAGTGCCTACCCCGGCACTCATCTTGGCCTCCACGTTTTAGACATGAGAAATTTACCCCAAATGAGAGAAACACAAAAAAAATAATCTGAGAAGAGGGGCCCCAGCCTGTTCTGCGCAGTGGCTGCTGGCTCGACACCTGGCCGCGCAGCAACGCAGTGCAAAGCAAAGAGCCCAAGCCCCCTTCTCTGAATACCACTGGCCCACCCAACGGCCCACCACCAGCAGCCCACTACCGGGCCCATCACCTAGCCGCACCGGCAGAGCTCCCAGGTCTCACAGTGGAGTGCAAAGGGAATACCTGCCAGTGCGAACGCGGGCCTGAAAGCCTGAGAGCGCGAGGGGTGCTGCTGCGCAGTAGGCATGGGAGGAGGACATGTGGCAGGGCCAGAGCGTAGGTACGACAACCTGACGATGGGTTCTGCGCCCCGGAGGAGGACAGGTGGCAGGACCAGAGGGAGGAGAGGGTGACAGGGTGGCGTACCAGGAGGAGGACGACGCGTGGTAGGCAAGCAGGGAGAGCGATGTGTCGGAGCTGGCTGCCGCCACGTAGGCCACCAGGGTCCTGCTCCCCACAGCAGCATGCAATTTGGATCAAGCCCTCAGACTTTGTGCTTGAACGGCCCACCCCTGGAAGTTGTGGCGATGCAATGTGACACTTTTTATATCAGAGGCTTTCACGATCAACGCGGTGCAATGAGGCCGGGCCAGGTGGAGCCCTACCCGCGCCGCAGGTCTCCGATGGTGAAGGCCGTCACACACAGGTAGCGCAGATCGTCCACCTCCTTCTCCCTCTCCTTCTCCTCCTCCCTCTTCTCCTGCTCCTGCCCCTGCTCCCCGTCCACCTCTACCTCCCTGGCAGCCTGCCCCCCATTGTCCTCGCTTCCGTCCTCCACAACGCGTGTGGCTGCTGCTGCTGCTGCGGCTGCTTCTGCTTCTACTTCTGCTTCTGCTGCTGCTGCTGGTGGTGGTGCTGCAGCTCTCGTCACACCAGCTCCTGGGGAGCCACCTGGCGGGCCAGGAGCGCTGCCGCCCCTGCCAGCTGTCCCCCCTACACCCTCAGCAGCGCTGGAATTTGCTGGAGCATTGGGAGGCGGCTCAGGACTTGCCTCCAGTTGGGCGTGAACACGTACGCCCTTCCCAGCTGGCCTTGCGCCGGAGGATTGCGAGGCCACACCTGTCGCATCAGCAAGCTCCTTCTCGCTGCCCCTGTTGGAGCGCCCCCAGTTCACACTGGAGACACTTTTGGCCCCCTTGGCTCTTCTGCGGGGCTTGTAGGTACTCAGCCACTGCGAGGACAGCTGCCACTCGCCCGCCACCTGGCCCCGCCTCTGGCCGCCACTTGTTGGTCTGACAGGCCCCTGGTTCTTGTTATCCGTGCACCCATCTCCAGGCGCCCCGGCGCCCCTTCCCATCCCCCCAGCTTCAGAGCCACCTGGCAAAGGTGAGGCTCCGCCACCTGGCGTGCCCTCGAGGGCCCAGGTCCAGGTGTGCAGCCAGCACATCAGAACCTCCTTGGCTCCTGCAGAAAACATCAGCCACGAGATTCTCCGCCCCCCCTCCTCGTCCTCCTCCTCTCCCTTCTCCTCCTCTTTCTTCACGCACACGTCTTGCCCCTCCTGGCCACTCAGATGCGGGCCCCGTATGCCGGGAGAGGTGCAGCTGCCACTTGGCGGCCCCGCCAGGGCGCCACCTTGGGATGCAAGGGGGCTGGGGCGGGACGCAGGGGCCAGACAGATGGCGCGAATGGCAGAGCCGCCCACGTGGTCCCCTAGGAGCCGGCTGGAGTGCAGGCGTTGCACCCGGGCTGAGCTGTACCTGCTCAGGCGCACGCATGCGATCCACACGCGCGCCAGCAGAGACGGGCGGCAGTGAGCCCCGAAGGACACGCGCTCATGCTGGCTGGAGACGAAGCAAGCCCTGAACCCCTTGTGACTAGCCAGCAGCTTCTAGTGCCCAAGGCATATTGGCGGTGGCACGCACGCGCACACGCACACGCACACGCACACGCACACGCACACGCACAGGGAAGTGCATAGCTACGCGCACAGCTACCAAGGCACGCGCGTGCACACGGACATAGATACACGCAACCCTGCTGGCAGCCGCCTGGCGCAGGCTGGCAGCAGCACAGGCTGCCGGAGTCTCGTCAGCAAGAGAACGAGAGGTGCGCCCCAACGCACTGCCTGCCCATGCCGGCAGAAGAGCTCAACACAGCCATCACTAGAGACTCTCAGCTGCTGGTGCGAGCCCCAAGCGCACCTCAAAGGGCTCGTGATCCAGTGGCACCGCAGCACATCAGAAACGCGGGCTCACGCGAATTGCAAAGGAAAGGGGCGCAGGCGGCCCGGCGGCAGCGGAGACCCACCGAGTGACTCGCAGCGCGCCGTCCTCCGCCCCCGTCGCCATCCATTCCTCCACTCCCTCCTCCTCCTCCTCCTCCTGCTCCTGCTGCTCCTGCTCCTGCTGCTGCTGCTGCTGCTCCTCATCCCGCCTCCCCTTCTCTCCCTCTCCTCCCTCCACCTCCACCTCCACCTCCTCCTTCTCCGAACTCCCTGCCGCTCGCTCCTCTCTTCTTTCCGCATCTCGCGCACCCAGAGGGCCGCAGTTACCGGGAGCACTGCCGGCTGTCATTTTTACGAGGTCACTAGGTGGCACAACCCCAGAGCAGTCTCCAAATTGGTGAGCTGGCGTCCTCCAGGGGCCGCCACATGGCGGCCTGGGGATGAAGTGGGCCGTGTGAATCTCGCGGCCGTGGAAGTTGAGATGCAGAGAGCGCGAGGACAGCCGGGCAGCGGGGTCTGAGCTGGCAGTCCCCTCCCTCCTCGCCAGCTGCTCCCTTGACTCGGGGCCACTCGCAGTTCCGGTCTCAACGCCTGCCAGGTGGCAGGCTGTGGAGGCCCAGCGGCGGTGCACGGTGATGGTGTGGTCCTGCAGCCGCGACACGATGGCCTCGAGAGAAAGGATGAGCGCGGGGTCGAGTGTCTCCCTTTAAATCAGCGAGCGCAAGGGCGCATCACAACGGGGAGCAAAGCAGCGGCACTGAGAGAGAGATGAGGGAGAGGCAGAGTGGCACGAGTGTGCGAGTGTGCGCGCAGTCGAGAATGCAGAGCCAGGCGCAACAAGGTGCTGCTCACTCTACAGTGACACCTGCACGCCACACCAACGCTCTCTTTGCAGTGACAGGTGCGACATGACGCTACACACTCTACATCATGCCACACGAATTACGTGAAGGGGGGGGGGGGAGAGAAGGGCGCACACCCGCACTCGCAATTTCGCCCTCCAGCACCAACATCAGCGCAGCTTAACTCGAATCCTCAAATTTGCCTTCAGCACTTTCCAAGACACAAGCAAACAAGAGGCCGGAGGGGGGCCTCCACATGGAGGGACAACATGGAGGGTCCAGAACCCGCCACGTAGACTGCAGGTGTGGGGGGGTCCTGACATGCTGGGGGGCTGCAGCCTCCACAATTTCAGAGGAAAGTAAAAACCGTGCCTTGAGGAAGGCGAAGCAGTGCTGGGCGGCGGGGACGCCCCCCAGCAGGCAGGCGTGCGGCCGCCTCCATCCGCCACATGTTACCCGCATGATCTGCTAGTCTCCCCCCCCCACCCAACCCCCCCCGGCACCCCATGCACAGCGTGCTTAGTAAAGAAGACACATCCTGTGGCACTAGTGCTGTCCCATCCATTCATGTGGCACCACTGCCGTCCCATTCTGGGGCACCACTGATGTCCCCTCCTGTGGCACCACTGCCGTCCCATCCTGTGGCCCTACTGCTGTCTAAAACGCACCAGGCTCATTTGCTACTGCTGCTGAGCAATGGGTGCTTCTTTTGGTTGCAGTTTTTTTCGGCTGGAGTCAATGTTCGTTGCTTCAGTGGCCACCTTCCTTGACCACGTTAAGATGGAAGAGGGTTTTAGGACATCAAAAACAAGAGAAAAGAGTAGAGAATGGAGAGTAAGAGAAGAATGCCCCTGAACAAAAGCCACTCTCTTCTGACCACTTTTGTGGTGGAAGATATCATGACCCTCTGTAATTCCTATGAGAGAATGCCACAGGAATGCAAACAGTAAGAGGTGTGTGCGTGTGTTCAGGAATTAAGAAGAAGCATCGTGCCTGGGCCTGGCTGGTGAGGCTCCAGATGACAAAATCGGCGGCCGAGAATCCAACAGCAAGGCGCTCCTCCTCCTCTGCCTCCTCCGCCTCGCTGCCCGCCGCAGCGCTCCGCACCTCCAGACCCTCCACCACGCTGATGCCAGGTGTCCTCTCCACGGCGAGGCACACAAGCGGCTTCGCCTTGAGCGGACCGTCCAGATGCTGAGGTGGCGTGTACTTGAAGGTGCAGATGCACCCGTCCCTGCCTGCCTGCAGAGAGCACCCGGCCCGGACAGTTACGGGATCAAGCAAGTCGCCTCTCAGAAAGAGTACGGATATCAAACTGCACCGGGATTTTCTTCACGCACACACACACACACACACACACACACACACACACACACACGCGCGCGCGCGCATACGCGCGCATACACGCGCGCACATCACTATGCACAAATACTAGAATATACATTTGTGTTCACACTCAGATCGATATGGCTGCAGTTAAGTTCGGGGACTGCTTCACGCAAAGAGGGGAGCAGAATCTACATCAACTTCCCAATGAGCAAACAAGAAATTAGTGCCATCCTTCCAGGACATCAGAAGTGGCGGAGGCGTGCAAGCCGTTGGACGAGAGAGCTAAATTTTCCTTCATCCAACCGCCTGACCTGCAGATTCTGCCAGTGTTTGTTCTTGCAAGTGATATAAGAACAGAACACTGCTTATCAAAACATAAAATGGGAATCAATGGAATGGGCATAGCAATCATGAAAGTATATGTCAACTGCCCAACTCCCGTTATGCATGACACACGTATGCCTTCAAATTTCATCCACCACTATACCCAGGCAAGAGAGAGAGAGAGGGAGAGACAGAGAGAGAGGAGGGAGGGGGGGGGGGGGGAGGGAGCTAACCGACGTGATGTCGACGCCGGGCCCGCCCGGCGCAGCGCGGCACGACACCTGGGCCGCCGCCGCAATACCGTGCGCCCCCTTCACAAGCGCTGCCACCTGGCACTCTTCGGGGGCCTCCGTGCGCCAGCGCACCGTTTGCGAAGAATCCGAATGAGGGGGAAGAGCAGCAGCAGCAGCAGCGCCTCCGTCGCCTTCTGGATGGCTGCCGGAGAGGGGGGGGCAGTGGAAGGCCAGCAGATTGCCCCTCTGGTCCCCGCACACGAGCAACTGCGCACGGGCGTTCCACGAGCCCCGAGTCATCAAATGGAGGAGGGGCACGCACACGCTGGCCCAGAGACGCCCTGGTGGCGGTTGCCTCCTTGGAGAGAATAGTGGCCTGGCTTCAGAACAGGGTCCCTCGTCACACAGGGCTCATGTTTTGGGGACTAGGGGGTCTTGAGAACTTAGCCTTTGGGCTGAGGGCACGACCCCCCAGAGGCTGGGGCCGGGTTCGGGTTTCAGTTTCAGGAGGCATGCCTATGTTCAACAAGTTGCAAGTTGCACCCCGTGCGGAAATTCGACGTGTGCGGTGCATTTGCGCCAGCAAGCTGTTTGCAGAAGTTGGGATTAGGGTTAGGCTAGGCGTACCGTTAGGGTTAGGGTGTGGGTTAGGGCTAGGGTTGGGATGAGAGTCACATACAGCAAGCTACCGGAAAAAAAAAACCAAGCAGTTTCACACAGTATGAAAGGGGTGCACGGAACTCCAGCCCCGAGTGTGTGACAGCTGGCGGAGTGGGAGGAGCACGGGGCAGCCAGCACAGCACCTGCCTTTGGAGGCACATGTCCACGCACACGATGCGCGCCCTGACGGGCGACTGGAAGCTTGCCACCTGGCCTGCCGTGAGTGCGGGACACCTGTCGCCCCCTGGAGGGAATGGCGAGGAGCTAGCGTGTGGAGCAGGGGGAGGCAGAAGCCACCAGAGAACGGTGCCTGTCGGGTCCGTTGTGAAGACGTGCCTGCGCCCTCGGAAAAGATGGAGAAGAAGAAGAAGAAAGAATAAGTCAGTGAAAAGAAATGCTGCCCTGGAAGCTGAGCGTCATCCTGATGCTAGCATGTGTGTTCATTTGATCAAAGGAAAGGGTAAGTATACACGCACAGGCTTGATGAAAATTATGTCCTACACGTACACGTGTGTCCATGTGCGTGTGTGCGCGCGTGCGTGCTTACACTTACACACGCCTATGCAAACACGGCGTGCATGTGTGCGTGCGCGTGTGCGCATGTGAAATGCTCAAGTGTGTTTCTGCACAGACAAAAGTAAACGCGAGCACGCACACACGCACTCACACACACACTCCCAAACACACCTACATGCACGCAGAGACACACACACATGCACGCAAACACACGCAATACAAGCGCAGGCACATGACAATTTCCATGTCGTATTTCGTATGCGCGCGTATGTGCGCGCTCGCCAAGTGAGGACCCGGATTGGCGTCTCCACACAGAGCTCCGGGTCCGAAAAATTCAGCATGTGGGGCGAGGGCCACCTTGTACCCACGCCTTGCAGGGTGCGCGTGCAAACGATGCCCAGGATCGGAAAAAGTGGGGTTCCGGGCAGGGGGTTTGGTGGAGCAGCGAAGTACAGCTGGCACACAAAGAGTGCAACCATACGCCTCTGTGTGGCAGGCAGGGGGCATCATCAAACGCAAGATAGACATTTGATGATGTTTATCTCGCATAGATATCACTACAAAGTTGCGCGGGGTTAAGAATGCCCAGACCCTCGAAGCAAGTGCTGTCAGTTCAAAGAGTCAAAGCAACTGTGCAGCCGAGAACGACGCCCACAGCCGCAAGCGCAGACTCAAACCTCTTGACTCCGACCAGGCTGTTGCAGCAGCCTGCCTGCCCGCCCCCCGCAGGGGAGCAAGCTCAAGGACGCGAGCTGGGCTGCAGGGTTGACTTTGCTGAGCGCTACCGTCTCCAACCTAGCCTGGACCTGACGAAACTCCCAGCCGAAATTGGACCACTCCACCACCAGTCCATAAGTCACAAACTCCCCAGCACAGACCGCCCCTTCAGTCCTAGGAAGAACCTCAAACGCCCTGAGAACCTCAAAAGCCTTCAAACCCGAAACCCTACCGTAAGCCTTTACCGCCAAACCCCAGCTCACATTCCTTCAGTTTTACATTCACCACCAAAGCGTCAATTCAGAACCCTCAGACCCTCAGACGCTCAGGTTCAGCACGCGAGGCCTGCCGATGGGCACATGCGCGCGCACGCACGCACCTGGAGCCGAGGCTGCGGCAGAGGAAGGTGCCGAGAAGCCGCCTCTCTCCCTGGGCCTCCCACCGGCCCCACCACACGCTTCTCCACGCCGGGGCCATCTGCTCCCTGCCTTTGCCTGCAGGTGGAGACAATTTGATGCTGCTGCCCTCACCCCCGTTGACGCTTCCGCAGCCGCCGTCGCTCCCGCCAGCCTTTGAGAAAGCCTCGGCAGGCGCCATGTGGAGTATCGTGGCGAACCCCATGCCATCGCCATACACCACCGTGTGCTCCCCGTGAGGAGCCGTCAAATCCCCCCCTCCCGACGCCTCGGCCGCCCCCCTGCCGGTGCCCTTAGACATTGCAAACTCATCCTCACCACCATTCTTATTTACGTCTTCTCCGCATCGCAGGATGTCCATACACACGATGGGCCCCCTGGGCGGGCTCTCCCCCGCCCGCCCGCCTTCTCCGGGAGTGACACACGTCCAGCTCTCACCCGGCGTGCCGCCAGGTGTTGCCAGGTGGACCCTGTGGAGGAGGCCCTGATTGGTGGCCACGTAGAGGAGCGTGGGCCCCGCCAGCGCCATGCAGCGCACGTACTCGCTCTTGCTGCAAGCTCTCTCCCCCCCACCCACTCAAATAGAGAAGAAGTAGAAAAACACCACCACCCACAGATTGCGCAGGCCAATGAGAGGAGCAATCATCGTCGCCTGGCCCGTACGTTGACTCGCACACTTGCACACATTTCATGAAGGGCACGTGCACTGCCCTATCCTAGCCTTCTTGACGGGCACCTCGAGCAAGCGTCCCCCGGCTAGCCGTGGGCCGTGCCATGCATCCCCGCAGCGTCGCATACAGCTGGCCACGTAGGCATAGAGGGAGACGTGGACATGGGCGGAGATCACACACACGTGTGAGTGCGTATGAGGGGTGCAAGCACTATGCCCGGAAGGATAATGTGCAAGTTTGCAGATTCGTGGTTTGGCGAGACTTATCTACGCACCCAATCGGGCTTTGCAGCAGCCACTGCTGGTTCCGCCCTGAGTCAGCTTCTCTACCACCAGACACGTGCTTGTAAAGCATACATCGTGACCTTGCCACATAAGCAAGGATCAAGTTATAGCATCCCACGTTCGCTGGCCTTCGCTCAGTTCCAGGCCCTGTACAGGTCATAAGAAGCCACCTGCCTTATCCTGAAGAGAGCAGAAATGTCGCAGGTTATCAATGGTCAAGTGGAAGGGAGACTAAAAGGAGGTGGGGAAAGGTGGCAAGGACGGGCGGGATTAGAGTGAGATGAGAGCGGGGGTGGGGGCAGACCTGTCAGTAGACGAGCCACTGCCACCAGAGCTCTTCATTTCTCCGCTCTTTGCCACCTGCCGGTTGCCTGGCATTGGCGCCACATCATCACCGCCCGGCGCCGCAGGAAGTGCGCCCTCTTCCCCAGCCCTTCCTTCTATCACACCACGTGGCTCGTGCTGCCGCCTGTCGCCGCCACCGCGGCGGCCCTCCTTGTGCGCCTCGTCGTGCTGCCCTCCCCCCTCCTCCAGCTGGAGAGACTGAGACGGGCTCTCCTGGGCCGGCCGTCGATCCTGCCGCATCTTCTCTGGGGCAGTTGTCGTCGTCGCCGTCGACACCGCCGCTGCCGGTGTCGCAGCCGCTGGTGGCGTGGCCCGTGCCGCCGCCGCCGCCGCGCTCGCCTTCGCAAGGGCGTCGAGCATCGGCCCGCGCGCGTCGATCCGCACGATGACAGCTGTCGCGTCCTCATCGTCAGCCGCTGCCGCTGCTGCTGCGGCTCCGGCGGCAGACGCCGCAAGACCTTCTGCAGGTCTATCACAGCTTCCACTTTGACGTCCTTCGCCTGGCTGACACCTGACTTGTGGTCCTTGTCCCTCCCCCACTCCCTGGTGGGGCGACCTCTTGCCCAGGTGGCGTGCGAGGGGGTGGAATTTGATGGATGAGTCGGCGCCAGCTGTCACGACGACGCTTTCCCCAGGGAGGTACAGGCACCTCCAGATCCCCCGACCCCTGCGCATGACCAAGCACTCCACCTCAGCAGAAGTAAGGGAGAGAAATGAGACCAACTCATACATTCGATAGCAATTTCACTTATTCCGACTTACGCTTGCAAGGTGTCTGGAGGCAATTTGAGATCACTCGTTTCACGTCGGCAGGCAAAGTATCGAACCCTGAGGTGGCACAGAGGTCCTAGAGGTGGTCGTTGATATTAGGTCTACACAGCAAGCAGAGAAAAAGTATGTCTGTTTGGAATTTCAGAGTGAGGCAAGGCGGGTGAGGAGCATGAGCTTGAGCGTGTGTCTGAAACAGTAGAGAGAAAAACCCGACAGCTCGCATGCTGACACGCTCACTTCAGTTCTCATCTACTTTTACTTTCAACAACGTGGCTCGTGCATGGGAGGATTTCACATATCAAAATGCTCGAATTTCATCACTTCCTCACCCGGTCACTCGCGCAATTAATCTCATTTGTTCCACTATTTGCATGGCTCCACTATCTTGAGCTCTTGAGCGTTGAGCAGCGCTACTCGCAACTCGCTCCTCGCAAGAACTCTCAAGAGAACAGAGAAAAAGGCATTGCCCAAATCAAGCGGCGAGGCTTCTACGTGACTAAGCATCAGGCCAAAATAAATCAGCATCACAAAGTCGAGGGGCAAAGAGGCGTGCTTGCAACACACAAGCAACCGAACGTACCGGTGGCCCTTCAGAATCGTCAGGTGGCGCCCGTCTGCGGCCCACACCCGGCACGTGCAGTCCTCGCTGGCAGTCACAATCACCTGTGCCGCCCCCGCCCATGCCCCCCCCGAGCGTCCCCACGAGCCAGCAGAGTGACGACGCTTGTGAGCTGCCAGCTGGCAGTCTCTCTGGCGAGTGCTGGAGCTTGTGGTGCAGGTGCAGGCTTCACCTTCAGGTTGAAATTCCATTATCCAAAAATTTCCAATCTCAAGTCTGTGAGAGAATTTTCTTCTCTTACAGAGTACTCACTCTTGCAAGGTACCTGTCTGCACTTGCGCAACAATACACGTACCCACACATGCCCACATGCAATACACATACAATATACATACATATGTCCAAATCTCTCTCTCATGATCACGCGGATATAGAATACCTGGGGATGCTTGACAAAAAAGCCCGACCTTACCCCAGATATGAATCCAAAGGGACTAACAACTGTGTACGGACGTCACTTCAGGCTGACACGCAACAGTCAAGTCAGTATCTGCTGGGCCCAGAGGGAGATCGGTGTTTTGAGTTATACTAATAGATTGTTACTATATATCAAATAGGCCTTCATCACAATGTAACAGAAGGGATGATATATGTACTTGATCGTCAACGTAGGAGTCCCAGAGGCGAGCGCTGTGCCCAAACAGCACCGGGCCCGCCACTACTGCGGCCGCCGCGGCAGCACCCCCATGGGCACCTGGCGCCACCGGAGAATTGCCAGGTGGCGCGTCCCGAAGCTCCCATACGCGTGCGCTGCAGGGGAAATAAAGGGCAGTGAGAGTGAGGAGGGGGGGGAGGGCGAGGCGCTTTTTGGATACGCCGGAGAGTTGGCTTGATCGGCAAATGCAGGCCTGTAATCTACCCCTCCTCCTTCTGCGCCAGGAACCAGCACTCCGCCACTGCCAATTCCCCCACCTTCTACTTCTACTCCTTCTTTCCCTACAGCCCCCTGAACCCCTGCCCCTGCAACAGGAGCTCCCACGGGAGGCAGGACGTTGCCGACGGGAGGAATGCTACGTATGAAGAACAGCTTGCTGTCCTCATAGAGCGCGAGAGCATCACCACTAAGGTAATTTGGAAGCATCAAGAAGAGATTGCCGCGTGTGACTCGCTCATTGCGCGCTCGAGCACGGCAAACAAAGCCTCCAAGCGGGAGAGTGCAGACACGTCGCTATATGCAGATGGAAATATACAGATAGGCAAATATAATTCAGATGCTCTGGCTTTAGGCTTGTGGGCGCTGCCAGGGTGCCGGTCTTAATAATCTACTGCAATGATGCATGCAGGCAGCTCCACCTATTCACGTATAACTCCAAATATTAGCTTTTGGAATTACTGCATCTGTCGATATTTTGCTGTTCCCCGTCTTACTTGCCTTAGACTGACTGATAATACTACCACAGCTTGCAGCATGCGGTCGAATTTCCAAGACAAGCGCTCCATCCACAGGGAACGCAACTTAGGTCAAGCCAGCAGAGGGGGAGATGACACCTGTATCGGGGGTCCGAGGAGGAACGGAGAAGGAGAAAGAACGGGTGGGCAAGGAGGTACGTAGGAGCGGAGGAGAGAAGGAACACACGGCGAGGGGGAGGCTGAGAGAGAATGCAGACGCGCGCGCACCTGCGGTCGTCGGAAACGGACACCAAGCGAGTGCCAGCTGTCGACCATGTGAGGCGGTGGATGGAGCCCTCGTGCCCCTGCAGCCTGTGCTGCACGGGCGCCACCTGGCAAAGCCCTGCATCCCCCTCAGCAAGCAGGGCGGGCCCTGCGGCGTCCGCGATTGCGCCACCCCCTCCACCTGGCATTGGCGGGAAGGCTGACGTGGCGCCCTTCGGCTGACGTGGCCAGCCTGCCTGGATGTCATCCCCCCCGTCTGTAGCAACGCTCCAGACAAGCACCTGCACCCAGCCCCCCTCACATGTGCACACTCAGAAACGAACACAAGCTAAGACACACCCACACACACACACGTCACACGTGCACTGAGACGCGCACAGACAGGCAGACCAGCCCAACCGTCCACCCACCCGCCCGCCCGCCTGCCCCCCCACACGCGCGTTGGACATCAAGCCCCGGCACGCACACAGCACACGCGCCCACTAATGTTTGCGTGCGTGCTTAGATGTCCCGTGCGAGCTGTAAGCAGCGGGCTCCTTCCGCTCGTCCCTTTCAAGCGGACCTTCCCTTCCAAGTTCCCGACACCTCGTCATCGCCAACCTTACATTGTAAGTGAGGTTGTGATATTACCAAGCCAAATCGACCAAGGCCCCTAACCTAAAGCCCCCTCCACACTCTCTTGGGAGGCGCAGCATCTGCGCGGCTCTCTCCTCCGCTCGCGTTTTTTTGCGCCGGTGCGCGAGGACCAGCCGAGCTGCGGAAAGCGCGCACGCACGCACGCACGCACGCACGCACGCACGTGTCAGGGCCGAGGAGGGGCGCCAGGTGGCAGCACCTGGTTGAAGATGGTGCCGGCCGCGACGCGCAGGGAGGAGAGGGAGGGGCCCCAGAGGCGCATGGAGTACAGCAGGCAGCTCTCTGCGCACCACCACGCGCCGCCACGTGTGCGGAAAGAATCCACAACCAATCTCCCCGAACGTCAGACTCGAGGGGCATGCATGTCGGACCTCTCAACTGCTTCTCTCAAGAGTCGGTCGGAGAAGGAGCAGATGCAAAGGAGAAGCAGAATTGCGCACCGCACCAAAGAGGAGCGCAGACATGCACGCGGGCTACGTCGCCTGCGGGGTTTCCCTGGCCCCGGGGGGACAGAGGCCAGATGCAGAGCTTGGGATGTCTCTCGTCTCTCTCTCTCTCTCTCTGTGCAGTCAGCTGTCGCTGCCACATGTCGCAGAGCCTGCCAGAGGGGTTTGAGGCCTCATGTCCAGGACTGGGTTTCCATTCCATGTATTACATAGCACGCAATTAGAACTGTCTTTCACTTCCCAGTATTGATGTTGAAGTAAGCATACGTGCACACACACATACACAAACACACGTGTGTGTGTGTGCGCGCGCACGCGCACGCGGGCACGTGTCTTTGTAAACTTTTCAGGTGGGGACACATACACAGAGGCTGATGTATGTGAAAATACACACCTTGTGGTGTAAGGTCTGTGGAGAGCGGGAGAGCATCTGGAGGTTTACTTGCCAGAGCACGACACCTGGAGCAGCGTGACAGGCTGCCTCCAGCTGATGATCCTCACGCTGTTGTCGCTCAGTCCCACCGCGAGCAACGACTGCCTGCCACCGCGCTGCCACTTGTCGCTGTCGTCCTGGCCACTCACCCAGCAGCCAATGGAATAACACACACACACGCACACGCACAAGCACAAAGCGCACGCACATCTCTTTCTCAAGACGACATGGAAGGACGACAAAAACAAGACGAGACGAGCCTTTGCGAAGACGACACGAGTTCCTACGACCCTCCTCCAGGATGGCAGTACCCTTAGCTCCACCAGCCCACGCAACGCCTCACCCCTAAACCCCAAATGGAGAACCTCCGCTGAACCCTCCAAATGCTTGAGGGTCTTGCACTCTCCGGACCAGAAAACTGCCGGCACATGCATATACTTTACCCCCCCCC
>WELA01012227.1:454500-468422 GCA_009602735.1 Mesotaenium endlicherianum
CTCTCCCCCCCCCCCGGCCTGCAGCCCCCGGGGGCTCTTGCAGCGCGTGAGCGTCCGACGTCAAGACCATGACGATGCTTGCTCCAAAGAAAAGATTCGGGCCTGACTACATTGCAACCTATTAACTGCTGTGCTGACTTCATAGCCCAAGTGGCTATGCAAGCATGAAGGCAGCGAGCCCTCGCCCATAATCCTTAAGCCCTAATCCTGAACCCTGAGAGGCCGGGAACCCCGCAAGCAGAAAGCCCTCTGGTCTTGGAGCGGAGCAAATCAAATCACAGGCAGCCCGGGTCCCCTCCAGCCAGCTGGGAGTGCCAGCACGCACGAGCCCAATAATTTCAAACCCTAGCCCTACCCTATTACAACCCCACAAGAGACACACTCAAAACCCTGGCGCTCCAACGAGAGACACGGGCTGCGGAGCTTTTCCTCACCAGCACCGTGCCACAGAGCAGCGCCAGCCCTCGAATGCTCTCAGAGAGCCATCCCCTGCACTAGTTCACCCGTTCGCTCATCCGAAGCGCGGCCACAGTCCAGCTCATACCTGCAGACCCCTCTGTCTCTCCTCTGAGTGGGAGCTTGCCATGCGAACACCTGGCAGGCAGGCAGGCAGGCAGGCAGGCATGCAGGAGATTGACGGGACACAGCAGAATGCATCTCCCTTGTCGATGCATTAGCCCCTTGAGCCCGATGGCTACGCACAACCGAGAACTCCCCCCTCTCACTTCCCTTCCCCTCTTACACCCTCAAGCCTATGCTTCCCCTCTTAACACCGAACGTCTTTGCCTCCCCTCTAAAACCTTCAGCAAGCGCTTCCTCCCACCACACCCTGGGGCCTACGTGTCCCCTCTCAAAACCTCAAAGCCACCGCACTTCCCCTCGTGAACCCTAGGGCCCACCTGGCGCTCCCCCTTTTGAAGCCCCTGCTCCCACGCTCCTCACGCTTCCCTCAGAAAGCCCTTAAGCCGACGCTTTCCTGCTCAAATTCTCAGGCCGCGCCCTTTCAGTGGCTCGCCTTCAGCCCAAGGCCCAAAGCCTAAGCCCGAAGCTCCGCCAGTCATCCGCCACTGAAGACTCTCACACCAGGCGGGGGGGGTTGCGTCAGATCGAGTTTTCCTGACGGTGACAAGTGTGCGCTCGGCGAGCAGAGGCTGACCTCCAAGAACGCAATATCCAGCACCCACTGGGCGAACCGGGGGAGGGCCTGTAGGACGCTGACACTTGTCCGGAAGCCGGTACCGGCACCGGCAGCGCTGCCTCCCTGCTCCCTCCCCCTGCTCAGCCCCAGCACCTTCACCCTCCTCTCGCCGTGCACCCCCACTACCACGACCTCCTCCTCCTCCTTCTGCTGCTGCTGCTGCTGCTGGCTTCCTGACAGCCCAGAGCCAGACACCCCTCCCTGCAGTGTGAACGGATCTGCCCCTGTACCCCGCTCCAAGTTTGCGGGCAGGGCAGGTTCGACTTCCTCCGCCTCGTCTTCTCTTGGAACTGGGAGCCCCTCCTCTCCGCCTGCTGCGCCTGCTCCTCCGCTCTCGTGGAAGGGGGAGCCATAGCCGGGGGGGGGCTCGTGCGGGCAGATGATGCCGTGGATGCGCACTCCGTCGAAGACGTGCAGCGAGCGCTGCAGGGCCCCTGAGAGGACGTCGAACAGGAGGAGCTGCGCCCCGATCCCTGGGGAAGGAGGCGAAGTGGGGACATCGACAGCACACGGCACACGGCACACACCCCGCAGGTATCGGCGCCCACGCCCACCCCACGTCAAGGTTGAGGTCGAGGTCGAGATTGGGCTTCAAAGGCGCAAGCCAGTCTCAGGAGGGGCCTCATCAGGAGAGGCCTTGGAGGGGGGGTTGGGCGAGCCGAAGGTCGAGGATCCTGGCCTACTTGGACGGTACAAATGGTTCGGACTGCACGGTCCAGGAGTTTGGTTTTAGGGTTAAGGATCGGTCTGCGGGGTCTGCGGTGCAGCAGCTAAAAGGGGTGCAGGGCGCACCAAGCCAAGGCTCCAAGAGGGTGGAAGAGGGAGGGGTTGCCTACGACGGGGTTTGACGAGGGGCCCCGTTCTCATCTGGCGATCGAGGCTTTGGCTGAACCAAAAGGGCTGCCGGTGCCCTCGGAGCTCACATGGGGGCTCGATCGGTGCAGCACGAAGCAGCAGCCAGGGGTGGG
The DNA here is from genome assembly GCA_009602735.1 of Mesotaenium endlicherianum. Lineage (NCBI taxonomy): Eukaryota > Viridiplantae > Streptophyta > Zygnematophyceae > Zygnematales > Mesotaeniaceae > Mesotaenium > Mesotaenium endlicherianum. The sequence goes on from WELA01012227.1 coordinate 456,667, forward strand.
AGGCTTCCTGGAGCTTCACCATTTCACCACTTTAACACTTCCAGCAGCATTGAGCATCACACGCGCTCGCCCCCGCCAGGGGCAGTTGACCAGTCAGCGGTTCCGCAGTCAACCCAGGGTCTTCTCTTTGACAGGGCTGTGAGTGGCCTGGGGCTTGACCTCTTCAGGGTCTGCGGGTGTTTGACGGTGAGGGCTTAGCAGTGAGGGCTTGAGTGGCGGGTGACGACAGAGTGCGGAAGAGTGCGAGAGAGTGCGAGGTTTTCTGACGACCTGCTGGAGATCCAGGACACCGTTCGCACTGCCAGAAGCCATGCTGGAGCTCCAGGACCCCGTTCATACTGCAGGAAACTCGTTACTGCATGGTTCAGTTCCCCCCCCTGGTGGTTTCCGCTTCGCCCCGAGAGTGCCACAACAGAAGCTCGTTGGTGGAGATGGCAAGCAGGTTAATGTGCTGGCCAGGATGAAGCTGAAGATTTTCCTTGTTGAAACAGCACAGACAGTTGAGGCTGCTAGCATGCTCTCCACGGACAAACACTCTAGGCGGAGGAAGGCGTGAGTTTCTTCTCTGAGGATTGAATGTGTCTGTGGGAGCTGGAGGAATGTAACAGGGACGGCAATGGAGCCAAGCTTTCCAAGCTTCACTTCCTAAGTGTTGGAATTTATTCTTCCCTGGAGCCATGCAGGGGAATCAATGGATCCACGCTGAGAGGAGGGGGGACGGAGGGGAAGTCAACGAAAATATGAGTTCTTCAGGTGCAGTCAACAAGAGCCTTCGCTCTGCGTAGTGAAGATGAACTGGGGCTTCTACAGTGTCTACAATACAACTTGCAAATGTAATGAGGTGATATAGCCACGGCTGGACGGACAAAGACAGCAACCTGCTTCACTTTTTCTTACACCAGGGAGTGAATGTTTCACACTTTGATGGTGCGCGCACTTCATGTGGGCCCCGCAAATTAACCTGCTTTTCTGTAAGATCTGACACATATTGTTTATGCTCCCTTCAAGTTGCTACACAAGTGAACACCAACAAGACAATGCAGGGGCGTGCAGATAAGGCGAGCTGGAGTCTTGTGTGCCTTTTAAGCAGAGTGGAGCAGCTTCTCTCAAGCTCATGCATAGCTTGCTTCATTTGCAGCTAAGGAAGAAGAGAGAAGCGGGTGTCTTCCGCACGACGTGCTTGCTGCTCCTTACCGGCTAGCAGGGACTGAGCGGGAGGCTTGCTTCTTCCCCCGCTGGTACCTTCAGCCGCTGCGGTAGCTGAGGGCGTGACTTCATGGCGACTTGGAGGCCAAGTCAGAAGGCACAGGGCAGACACGTCGCCAGCATACGCCTGCTTAGTGAAGGCTGCCATGCGCTTGTTGCGCACTAGCTATTAGGTCGAGGATCGCAAGCAGTCACATTTCCAATTTTCGGATTACGCCCTCTGTGAATAACTTCCAACTGCATGTGAATGGTCTCAAGCTTGCACCCTTGAAATAGAAAATCACACTCTCGCGCAGAACGCAGCAAGCTAGCTTAAGAGCATGCATGTGCGACGCTGAACAGCTGCGAATGGCTTGGACGCGATTGCATTCTCAGTGCCTATATTGCTTACTGGACGCCTTTGAACGTCGTTGACTTATTTCAAGTAAAATAGTATCGTGAAAAACTTGTGTGACGCCCTGTGGTGTTGGGGCGTTGTTGGGCAGTTTGTTTAGCAATCAACAGTATATAGAGCTATTGCTTTCTCCTTAAGGTCCTGGCTTTGGGACATCACGTACTTCCTGAATTCTCATGAGCCTTAACAATGGTGTTCACAGCATACTGTGGACGATGGTACTTAAGAGACGTATATCTGAGGGTGGTCGTGATCATTCTAGCTATGGTCAAGGTCCATACTGCTGGCTGCCCCCCCAGCTGCTACTTTACCACATATTTTCAGCGACGTCAGTAACAATAGGATTGCTTGTCAGAGGGTGTCTACTTGAGAGGAAAATTGACAGCTTCTAAAGCGTATGTATCTACTTAAATATAGCTACCCCTTTTATTGCATGCACCTGAGCAAATACGCTGGTGGCTTTCAGGTGGAGATGCACCCCCTGGTCTGGAGCACTGACGACATACAGCAGGACTTGACCTCTGCTGAGGTATAAGCACACCATGGACATGATGACCTTAGTACCTTAGAAGTTGCCAAGACCTTTTGCCGCACAAGTGAGCTGCTCATTGCGTTATTCGTGTTGAACGAGTAGACATTGTCAGGCAGGCTTGCCAGGCACGCAATTTTATGTGGTCACTCATTGCGTGTATAGGAGAAGGTCATCAATGTATATCAATATATGTCAATGTATATATAGACATATATATTAATGCTTTATAAACAGCAATGCAGCCTCTCTGGAGCCAACCGGAGCAAACTGCAAGGGCTGCCACATTCCGCCCCATCCACAGCCAATGTGGGGAGCCTCGGGTTCACCAATGAGGCTCGCTTGCCAGCTCACATTTATGATAACGTACCCTTAATTAAGTCACTTCTCATATGAAATTAAGAGCAGCTTAATCTACTTTTGATTCCCTCCTTCTGCGTCCTGCCAGTTCCTCTCCTGGAGTCGCGAAAACGGCGTCGTGCTGAGCCCCAAGATTCAGGTGGCGCTCCTTCCCGACAGGAGCTATGGTGGCACCAGCGGCAGCCGGCTGAGAGGCGTGGTGGCAGTGGACGACATTGCCCTGGGAGAGCGCCTCTGCCTCTTGCCTGTACGTGGTGCCAGCTGCTCCTCAGCCGCTACTTGAATTTCAATCTCCCCTTATTGCACTCAGCTGCTGCTTCAGAAAAATTCAGCACAGGAACTGCTCCACCTCATCAAGATCGGCCCTGCTGCCCCCCCCCTCTCCTCACAAAGAAGAAAGGCACACACGTCCATCACAAAGACAAAGGCGCGGAGAAAGTAAGCTGCACCATTTTGTCATTGACCGCACAGAAAAGTTGCACGCGCTCGATATCCCGACCCCTGCCAGCCAGGAGAAGGCGTGTGGCAAATCTTGGGGTGCGGGCGAGGGTGGGTGCATGCACGCAAAGAGAAGCACACGCACACGCACACACACACGCACACCACTCGGTGGGAGCAGCCTGACCTGCCATCCGAGAATGCGCTTGCAAAGGAGTAGCCAGAATAGGAGCCAGCACGTTGATGCATGCATGCACCAGAAGCGAGTGACAGGTGGCTGTCGCTGCAGCTTGCTCTTGCCCGGCCGGTGAGCACCTTCCACGAGGGCTAGTACAGCGCCAGGTGGCGTGTGGCTGTCGCTGCAGCTTGCTCTGGGCCTGTGCTAGCGAGCACTTCCCACAGGCCATTCCAGACTCCAGAGCCCAGGCAATCTTAGGGGACAGGTGGCTATGTCGGTGCAGCTTGCTCTGGGCCTCTACTACAAGCGCGGGGACAACCTGACCGCGGGGGTTGAGGCGGAGGGAGAGGCCGAGGAGGAGGCAGAGGAGGGGGAGGGAGAGGAGCTCCCTGGGTGGGCCCTGGCAGCCCGCACCCTTCTGCAAGAAAGGTCAGCCTCATAGAGAATCTCTGCGCACGCCACAGGGGCAGCAGCTTATATCCATGGCCGCCTCTGGAGTTGCAGAGGCAGCGCTCTTTTGAGAAGACAACGTGGGGCTGTGCGCTTTGCAGTGCGGTGCTCTCGCCTGCTCACTACTACTGCCATGGATGCGTTGCTGTGCTTCTGCCTGTGCACTCCTGCGGGCGTGGTGCCTTTGCTTGCTGGTTCCTACTGATGTTGATCTTTTGCCTCTGCCTGCAAACTCTCTTTGGTGTGGTGTCCTCGCTTGCTCGTTCTTACTGATGTGAATATGGTGCTTCTGCCTGCTCACACCTGCCGGCGTTGCACTTTCTCCCCTGCTCACTCCTTCAGAGCCGGTGCTCCCGCCTGCTCGCCCCTGCTTCTGGCGTGGCGCTTTTGTGCGTCCTCACTCCTGTCGAGGTGGCGCTTCTGCCCGCTCAGTCCTGCCACTCATGTGGCGCTCTTGCCTGCTCGCTCCTGCTGGCGTCATGCATGGGCCATACATGCATTTGGCCATAAGTAAGGAGCTTCAAGCACGTGGTAGCGCGATGGCAGCATCAGAGGGCAAAACACGGGGATGCGTGTGCGCGTGGGTGCGTGTGTGCGTGTGCGCGCGGATGCATGCAGGGCGAAGCAGAGCGCGTCGCGGTGGGCCCCGTACATTGCCTCTCTTCCTCCTGTGGCCCCCTCGCCTCTGGCCATGGATGCCCAGGTAAGCTGGGCGCTCCCACCTTGCGCGTCGCGTCGCGTTTCACGCCTTTCAGATGGGGGCCTTGCTGGCAGCCAGCTAGCGCGAGCGAGTCAGAGTTGAACTTAGACTCAGATTCAAGAGCTCGTCGCTGGCGCTGCTGACAGTCTGAGAAGGTTCTTGCGCGAGCAGGTGCCACATGGCAGGGGGGTAAGCACACACAGTGGCAGCCTTGCTGGCAGCCAGCTGGCACAAGCGAGCCCGACCGTGACTCAGACTCAGACTCTGAGCTCGTCCCTCACACTGCTAACAGTTTGCGCGAGCCGTAAGTCACTCGCGAGCGTAGGATGCCACGTGGTAGGACGTGCCACATGGCAAGAGAGGGGAGCTGGTGCATGGGAGTTGCACTCAGAGCCCGTCCCCTGACAGCACGCCTGAAACGCTCGCGGGGGGGGGGTTGGTAGGTGCCACATGGCAGGAGATGGAGAGCATACAGTGGGCACCAATGATCGCGGAGGCCCGCAGCCTGAAGGCCGACGTCCGGAGGGCTTACGCTCGCCTCGGAGGAGGGCCCTCTCTCGCCTCCACGCTGGAGCAGTTTGGTGAGGGGGAGCTTTCTTCGGGGCATGGCTTCTGCCATCATGCATTGTTGTTATATTATTATTGATTATTGACTATTATATAATAGTAATACATATATGATGATAATAATAGTAATAAATTTGGAGGGACCTACGGCGTGTCGTGGGGGCGCCTCGCCTCGGGCTTCAGGAGAACTGCTTGGACACTTGGCAGTGCTTGATTGCATACGGTTGCTCGCGCACGATGCACGTTGCGTGCTTCAATGGAGCCGGTCGTGGTCGTGGCGCGGCTGACAGTGGCTGCTTGCTGCCGCCCGCGTGCCGCGGTGCCCACCACCACCCACGGGTGCGTGCCACTTGTCGTGAGCAGAGTGGGCCGTGAGCATGGTGCTGAGCCGCGCGTTCACGCTGCCGGTGCGGGAGGGGGAGGAGGAGGAGAAGGGGGAGGAGTACGAGGAGTACGTGCTCATGCCCTTCATGGACCTCATCAACCACCACCACGACAACAATGTGAGAGGACCCGCCGCTGCTGCTGCTGCTGCTGCTGCTGGTGGTGGTCTGGGAGTGCTGAGAGAAGCAAGAGCTCTTGTTGATGACAGTGTTTGTTACAGGACGGGCGAGCTCGTGCAGCAGCTAAAACGAGGGGCATGGCGTTGAGGTGCAAGTACTTTGCGACTTGCAGAGGTGGAGATTGTATTCACGTATGATGTGTACATGTAGTTGGTGTGCTCACACACACACACACACACACACACATGTATATATATATATATGCATATAAATACATGTGTGTGTAAATATATATATACATATATATGTGATTGTAGATGTGCAGACATGTGTGTATAAAAACACGCATGTATGTGTACGTGTATATACACATAACAGTGTAACTTCAGCTTATTGATGACAACTCACACACACATGCCCCCACATATATACAAATTGAGCAGGGCCCTCTGGAACGAGCCGTGCCTCCAGCAGGGGCCTTGCCCGCTCCCTGCATTAAGGGTGCTGCTCAAGATGGGCTGGCAAGCTGCAGCCCTCCACGACAGACGTGGTGGAGTGGGATCCGTGAGCTCATAAGTTTTCGGGATGGGCTGGCAAGCCCGCGCGGTGCGTGGCGGAGAGGAGAGGAGGCTGCAGGCGCAAACACTCACAGGTATCGCGCAAGCACTCGCGGGTGTAAGCAGGCGGACTGGATGGCCCGCCCCATTAGGGACGGGATGGTGGAGATAGTCGCCAAGAAGCCGATCAGACGCGGGGACGAGGTCCTGGTCTCCTTCGGGGCGCGCTCCAACGACAACCTCTTCCTGTACTACGGTGCGTCTGTCGATCCCCCCCCTGCCCCTGCCCTCTCTCCCCGCCTTCAGTCTGATGTTGATCTGACGTCTGCTCCTCGCTTGGCAATTCAGTCGGCTGCTACTCAGTCGCCCCTTGAGGCTCTAGACAAGCGCTCCTAGCTGGGTCCTCCCTCCCCTCAGCCTGCAGATGAAACTTTCGGGACTCGGAGAAGCTTGACTTGGTGCGACTTGCTACGTGATGTTTTGCATACACTCTCGTGGCACGCTTGCCACTTGGCACTGCTGCTGCCTGCCACGGGTGCTGTCGGTGCAAGAGGACAGCAGCAGTAGCAGTTGCGCATCTAGGCCATCCCTAGCGCAGGCCGCAGAGCTGGCTCACTGACTGACCGCCTGCTTGAGCTGCTTGAGCTGCTGGCGGTGGGCTGCTTCACAAGCAGGCTTTGTGCTGGAGGAGAATCCGTTCGATGCAGTGCCACTCTTCAGCTCCTTCCAGGTACTGCACCCTTGGCCCTTTTCTGCAGAGACGGTGCAAGATCCGTGGGGAGAGGTGGGGTACCCGCGTGCTTGCTCCTTCTTGGTGCAGCTCACCCACAACTGCATCCCGGTCAGGCCTGCGGTGGCAGAGGCCAGTTTGCTACACACGTGCTCGATTGTGATGTGACCGAAGTGATGCGTCGTGCGTGCTGACAGCGACCACAGCATCTGTGTGTTCTGCCCCTCCTTTATGTCGCTGCTACGACGAGCGCACTCGCGCCAAAAGTCTACAGCTGTCATCCGGTCTTGGAGCTGCTGAGCCTTGCCCACCCAAACGGCAGGAACGTGTCGTGTCGTGGCAACCGGGGCCCGTTGGGGCTCACGGTTGCGCTGGGGCCCACTGCTGCGATCAACCGGATACCAGACTCATAGTTTCGGCTCTGGATGCAAGATGCTCGGTGCGCAGGAGAGTGTGAAGTGGTATGCAGCTGCATGTAGCACCGCCGGTGGTGAACTCGACGCTCGACCTAACGGGCCGTCGGAATCTTGCCGTGAGAAGCCCCGCTGGGAGGAGGCGTGGGCGAAAGCGGCGGAAGCCTTGGAGCAGGTGGAGGCGAGCGAGGCGTTCGACGAGGAAGCTCAGCCGTGGTGGGACCTCGTCAGCAGCTGGGGAGACTTGGGCTATGAGTACCTGCCCTACAGAAGCGGGCCCAACGCGAGGCCTGGGGGGCTCATCGACCCTGCCCTGCTCACAATCTTCGCCGCTGTTTGTGAGCATTTTCGCACGAGGGCGGGAGCTGAATGCTTGGGGGCTGAAAGAAGGGCTGGAGGCACAACCAATGGGGACTGTTCTGGCAAGCAGGGTTCCACTGTTGCTGATAGTAATCTACTGAAAGGCATGTGCTCTTTGGAGGGTTGTCAAAGAGACGAGCTCGTCGATGGCAGCGTCGGGCTATCTCCCGGCCGGACTTTGTGCAAAACGCTTGCGAGAGATGTTGTTCAGATCAGATGTAGGGAGTTGCTAGCTTCACTACCTTCTACAGCCGCGGAAGATATTGCACTAGGAGGAGCCCATAGAACAGCAAGTCAAATGTCGAATCTTGCTGTCCATTATAGGTTGCGTAAAAAGGGTATACTAGAAGATGCAGCAAAGACATTTTCTCTTGAAAGTTGATGTATTGGTCTTGGGCTTGTGTGGCACTCCCCCACGTGTTGGGCTTAGGCACTTACCCTGCATAGCATGAGTTGCTCGTATTCATACATTTTTGCAGTGTGAAATTTAGGGTGTAGTGAATTGAGTCTCAAAGTAGTCATCATAGTCTATGGAATGAATATAAAAGAGGGCAAGCATGAGCTGTGCAGAATAAACTTATATGTATAGCCGGCTGGGTGGAACAAGCACAGTATGTGGCTCTTGGATGGGAGTGGTGGTTGAAAGTTTCCTGAATCAACACAATATTCTGAAGGACTCATACTTTTTTTGTGAAGTAGCTAGCAGATATAGTTCAATATTCATCTTGTGGCTCTAAGTTTGAGCAACAGTATTGCCACTAGGAGTGAAAAACTACGAAGCAGTTACAATTAAACAATTTACAACTGTCGTAAAATGTGCAGACGGGCCATTATACGTGATTACTGTTACAAGTCAATTTTACGTACCCACGGCTAAGGAATCCACCTCTACGGAACTATTCAGGGTTGTGTTGTTGCTCTCTTTTACACAGCCTGCTCTCTTTCCTGCCTCTAGGTTACCTCCTGGACCATATTTAGATGTTGGGCCAGTGAGGATTTTTGAAACTACGTTATGTATGGTGCGCCCTCATCCCTAATTCGCGGTGCACAGATGTTTTGCCTTCAGCTATGATATGTCTTCACGTCTTCCAAATACAGTGCTTTCAGAAAGTTCGGCAAGCAACAAGTTGCTTTCGGACAGTATACAGAAGAAAGACCAATCGACCAATGTCAATGGCACCAAGAAGGAACCTCATACATTACACATACCGCTCAGCATGATGCCATTTAGAACAAAGAGCAGTGGAAATATTTTATCAATACACATGAAGTTTATTATGTACTCCTTCATGTCAAGAGAAACATAACGCAGCAACAATACAACACAGAAGTGTGCTGCACACACGTGATCAATGCAGCTGTCCATTTTTAACCACCACCTAGGGTTCACCTCAGAGGGTGTCTGCATGGTGCTCCTCGATGCATTATTATGGGTCAAGGTTTAGTTTCTAACAAACATCCAAGGGTCCGGCAAAATTTACTTTTCCAGACATTCAAAAAAGTTCCACCTGAGGCACCAAACTCGGATGCACATGGAAGCAACAGCGGTGGATTGGAAAGGGTTTGCTGAATCCAAACTTACTTGAAGGACATACATGCTGAGTACAAGTTCTGAACACTGATTATATGGCAGGGCTGCTCCACTTACACCTCTACTAGTGAGTTTGATACACATGAATAATAGGAAGGACGAAGAGGCAAACCCCTACACTGTTGGGCAGAAAGGGATGATTGTGACAAATCCAGGTCGTCTGATTCACTCAACATGAGAGACCGGATTATCAGAACACTACTTATGAAAACCCCAACCGAATATCTACAGACGGGAAGGCTGCTACCAACTGCCACTTACATGAGCCACCCCTACCAACTGCCACTCACATGACACACCCTTACAATGCCCATGTAGGCTTGAAATTAATACTGTTGAGCCTACATGAGAATATGAAGTGCTTCTTGTGAAGTGTGCCTCCCACATTTTGTTGTCAATAGCCCCTCCCAGCATGTTATGTGGAAAGCGTTTTGCCAGGAAAACCTCCAGCTCAAAATTATAGGGCTAAAAAATCTATAGGTCCGACTAGATATGGTGAATTCTCCCTTGCTCTAGAGGGCAGAATCAAAATCCACATGTCGATCTGTTCCCTTCACACGCAGAAAGCTTTCAAGGTACCAAAGAAGCTACCGCTGATAACCTCCCCCTGGAGTATCATTGATATGATACTCTGGTCCAGAACTATAGTACCTGCCTGGAGTAGGTGGAAGATCCTCAACGACAGGGGGAGCTGCCTTTAAGTCCACAAACTCCTGTTGAGCATTCACATCAGCGCGTCGCCTGTCCCTATTGAAATACTTGATATCGTACACATGTTCTGGCTCAGCATTTGGGATATACGCCCTCTCTGTGGGAGTTCCAGGGCAGTGAGGTCTGTATTCCTGTGCGTTCACCATAGAATCCAGATACTCAGGACTCGACAAAGGGCCAGTTATACGCCATGGCGGTTTAATATACTTCGACAGCTGCTCCAAAGTCTTAGTTACGATGTTCTTAGCTGAAGAAGCCATCGTGTTGTAAAAAAGTTAAGCTTCTTCAGTGAGAGGAAGACACCCTTAACGCCTCACATGACCAGGATGGAGAAGTATATACATGGTCACAAGGGGCGGGCAGACGTGCACCGAGTTTCCCAGCATGTTGTAACGGTAGGAACAGGAATGGTCGTGTTTTTTATTGCACCTATCAAAATATGTATGGACATAAATTATACTAGTGAGTTAGCACATATATATCAATGTATATTTTCTAACAAAAACTGTTCTAAACTGGAAAAAGGAGCGTACTAAGAATGTCGTACGCCAAGGCGTACGACACGCGAGCGTGTTCAAGCGAAAAGTTGCATGCACATAGACTATCACTAGACCAGCACACAGCAGCACATAGACCCGACTGCAGTCCTGATTGAACGAGCACTGCAGAAGTTTAGCGGAGTCGCATCTTGCGGGCCCCTAGCGTGCACCTGTGATAGTGTGCCGATCGTAGTTGCATAGCGAGTGATAGCCCGTTAACTATCTACATTTCGTTTTACATCGCTAGCAAAAATTTCTCATAGAAGGTCGGCTCTGCAACTGCTTTGTCTGCTGAGATATTATCGTAACTCGGTTTTAAACCTGTGGCCATCAGTTTTAGTGTTTTTTTGGCATCCTTAGTTAATTAGTGTTTGGAGTCATGGGTAAGATAAAGAAGACCCGAAAGTTTGCAGAAGTAAAGCGACTGCTAAATCCCAAAGATGCGCAAGAGTAAGCAAGATACGTTCTATACTTTTTCGCCCCTAAAGCTTGTCAATGGTACTATAAGAGTATGTGATATGAAAGGTTCGTGTCTAAGTAGGTTCAGGATCTGTGGACGTGGACAGGTATAAGAAGAATGTTCTGGACCCTAAGAAGCCGGAGCAGGAGAAGCTGCCGCGGAATATGTAAGTCATGGCAATAAAAGGATGCATGCTACTGGCCTTGAGCCCTGGCCATGCCACGTGAGCGCTACTAGATGCATCTTGGGGGGGGAGAGGGGCTTGGGCGGGGCTTTTGGGTGCTCACTGGGAGAGCTGGGGGTCAAGGGGATGGGGATGATCATCGACCAACAAAAAAATACTTCATATGGACAGCCATTGACTGAGCTGAACTTAATTCTTCGAAGCTCCAGGTTGCAGGCGCACTCACGACAAGGGAGTGCCCCGAGCCAGCAAAAAGCATGATGAGCGTAGTAAGGAAGAGGGACACTCTTCTACACCACTAAGCCCTGGATTTTAAATGTGTCGAGGGTGCAAAGTTGTGAAGCCGTCAGGCCATGCCTCAGAGCACTCCACTGATGCAGATCTGCCCGCCCCTTCCCCTCTCCCCCACCCCTTCCCATTGTGTGATGAGAGTTAGGGAGCGATGGTCAGTTATCAAGGGCACAGGGCTTAAGGGTGCCCTGGAAAGTTGGAAGCTGTGTACCCATCTCTGCGTTTCTCGATCGTGGCTTGGATGTTTGGGGAGGCTTGGAGGGGACACAAGCTGGGATGCGTGTGGGGGCAGCTGGCGTAATTATGCATACTGCTCCGCCTGCTATCAGGGCCCCAGCTTCGAGTGGCTCAGGGGCCCTCGGAGAACCGAACGTGTGTGCTGGGGCGACACCTGGCATCAGGCCTCGGCACTCTGAGAGTGCCTCTGTCCTGTGCCACACTGGCCATGGCTCTGGTCATGCTCAAAACGCGAGGGCTCGAGAATAGGTGCGAGGCTTGCCATGAGTGCGCACCTCTTAGATGCCGACAGGTGCAGCGTGCATGCGTTGGCCGAAGGGTATGGGGGCGGGGACCGGGGGGGGGAGAGGGCGAAGGG
>WELA01012227.1:477263-492549 GCA_009602735.1 Mesotaenium endlicherianum
GGGGGGGGGAGGGGGGCCAGCTGCTGCAACGTCATCCATACCTGTGGTGGCATTCCTAGTGCAAATTGCGAAATTGGGCAAATCGATTGAGGGGGGAAAGACAATCCTAACACAGACTCGGATCTGAGATTGACTACAGAAGACGATGGAGGTGTAGGTCAGCGTGACACGTCAACAAATACTACACATAATTGTCTGTGCATGCACCTTAGTGAGTGAGCTGCCAGCTTCAAGAAGGCTGCATGGCCTGCTGGCCTTGGCCTCGTGCGCTCGACTGCGAGATCCAGTGACAGTCTGGCAGGCTGACCTGTTGCTCTGCTGGCGTGTGGGTCTCTTGTGCCAGGCAGTTGTCGAGGTGCAACGTGCAACGTGCAACGTGTGGAGGATTGAGCTAGCATGATATGATCATCATGGAGAGAAGAATCAGATCGTCAGGGTGACGGAGAGAGGAGCCTGAGAAGCTCGGCTGGCCAGCCACTGGTCTCCCAGTGAAAAGTGCGAACGCTCTCCCGCCACTCTTCCACCCGGCTGCACTGCACGGGCCCAAGTGGTTCTTCCTGAGTCAAACAGAGAGGGCGTGCAAGATGAGCTCCAGGACTTAGGGAGGGGGAGCTTGTCTCAGCCTCAGGCACTTTCTGGCTCTTGACCCCCTTTATGGGCTGCCTGATGGGGGCTGTGAGGGGAGGAGAGGAGTGGGGAGGGGATGGAAGGGGAGGAGGGGTAGTGGTTGGGGCGGATTTCACTTCAAGAGCTACACAGAGGTTAGGTGGAGGCAACTCCACGATTTTTTGGGGGCGAGCACAAAGCAAGTGGGAGAATTGTGGCACGTAGGACAAGTGGGACAGTGGGACAGTAATGGCAAGTGGGACCAGTTGGACAATGGAGGCCAACATGAAAAACCCGCAGGCTTATTTCCTGGGCTCAATTGCTTCTCTCTCTTCTCTTTTGTCTTGATTTTTCCTCTCGTTTTCCCCTCAAATGTTGGAATGTCGGTCGCCTGTCTGGTTTCAGGGGAAGGAGACATTATTTCACTAGGCTCTTTGTGAGACGGATGTGTCCATTGGATTCACTGCACATGCGTCCAGCTGTACCCTTGTTAATCCTGCCAGGCTGCCGTCGAGCAACATATAAACATTATTACTCGATTTGTTGTTGTTATGTTGGGTATCATCAGACGAGTTAAATGCGTCATCCAGTGCTGGGCTCCCATTGAGCGCTGGTCGTAGCGTCTCGTAGCTCCTCTGCCTCGTTTCATTGTTCCGCGTGCGGGGGCATGTGTAGGTGTTGTACTGCCTGGCAATCTGTGCTTCAGTTGCTATCAATGATGGGAATGTAGACTGAAGTCATGCCCAAAAGATGGAGGGCTGCTCACATGTGCACATTGTTTATGCTCTATGGAAAGCGCTTAACAGGCATATGAGTCTGACCAAATAAATACATTGCTCCGTTCTTGAATGACCTTGTGCTATCATTGCTTTTGTGTGGAAGTCTTTCTGGTTCAAAGAATCAGTTGCTTGTAGACAGGACTATTAAAGCTAAGTAGGTAGTCACATCGTTTATAACGATTGAAGACGCACTAACATTATATTATGTAATCTTACGGTTGTATTATTTGTGTTAGCTGCTTTACAGACTGTAGATTTATGAACGTTGTAGTGGCATGATGATATCAATTGTCGTGATTAGCTTTTGAAAGTGCAAATCCATTTCTGCTTGTTGTCTTGTTGTCAAACTTAGGTATCTACCAGCCAATAATAGCTAGGATGAGGTGAACATAAACGAGTCTGAATTATTGTTCTACTACCAAGTGCCATCTTTTTGACACTAATACCTCACACTAAAATTGTTCCAACATATGTATCACTAAAATTTAGTGAGGTCCACCCATGCATAAGTCCAGAATCTATAAAGAAAACAAGAAGTGGGCAGAAAAACAGTGTACCTCTTTTTTCCTGTGCAGGTCATGCAGACACGAATCAGTTGTAAGTAGTTGTCACACGCACATAATCAACTGCAGATCGATAAACTTATATATGCATAGGTACAGCTCCCATACTAGATGTATCGGCGTTCTTATTTGAATAAGTATCAATGTCCGTCAAAGTTGTTTGAGAAAAAACTTGGAGAGCTACGATAACTGCATCAACACCAACTACTAAAGTCACAAGACACAGGAGAAAGTCATTGATACAACAAATTGGTTTGTCATTTTTAATCTAGAAGCGTCAGTATGTTATCGAAGTTATTGATCATTGTGTCAGATGTCAACCTGCTCAGTAGTACTGTTGACAAAAACCATCGTAAAAGACATAGCAAGAGACTTCCAGCCGGGAGGTGCGAAACTGTGGAACTTAAGCTGCAGTCCTGCTCTTGACCCAAACTGATTTGAGGAACATGAAGCAGGCCTGCCTCTCGAAAACTGGCCGTTTTGGATGTATTGTATCACCTACTTAAAAGAACTACCAGTGAGGAAGAGATTAAGAATACTTCTTGAGCACATAAGCAAAGGTGAGAGCAGATTATGCGAGGGCATTAGCAGCTGAACACACTAGTTGACCAAAAACACGGGCGAGTACAGCCAGGGAAGCACGCAGCGCGATGCTTGCACTGGTGGATTCTAAATGCACACTCAAAACTATAATCGAAGCGACCAAAGGAAGCTAACGTGCCCAACAGCAGGATATAATGAAGGCTCTAAAAGAAGCCGAAACCTTTACTGCCGGCGGATGAGAAGAGACTATACTCGGTTGCTCCTTGTCTAATGATAGGAGGATGGAATGGGGCATCCTGTGAGGAGCCCGGGGCGCTCAGCTTGCTCCTCTCACCGCCAAAGCTGTTGTCCACTGCCTTCTTGGTAGGTGGCGCAATTTCAGCAGAGGCTCGTCGTGCCTCAGGGGGTGGAGTGGAGTTCTCAAAGCTAAAGAAGGAAAATCCGCCCAAAGGCCCTGCAGAGAAGATCTCCTCCTCGTGCCTGGGAGCCTCCCTACCGCTGCCGCCACCTGGCGGCACCATGATGCTTGGATGGAGATCAAGTCCGGCATGCCGCGCCCTTACACTCGTCTGGCTCGGCAGGTGTCCCCGCTCCATGCTGCCAACCACTTCGGCGCTCGTCCCTGCCCTGGAGCTGCCGACACTTGGCAACAGCATGCTGTCCAAATGAGAGGTCCCGCCCTGGAAGCGCCCAAGCAGGGCACTGTCGCCAGGTGGCGCGTGGTAGTGCATCGCACTTGGGCTCATGCCATTCGGCAGCAGCGGCACAGACATGGAGGGGCGTGTGCCCCCGCTGGGGTTGACGTTGTGGGGGGGCATTGGCCCAGACATAGAGGATGGCAGGGGGGGCATCGGCAGCCCTCCGTTTGGCACGATCAGGGGGAGTACACCTGGCGCACCAGGGCGGAAGAACATGGGCGGCGGCGGCGTCTGCAGCATGCCGTTGCGTACGCGGGCGGGCCATTGCTGCATGGGGCGTCCCTGCCCCTGCATGAAGCCCAGGGAGCCGCCCCCCTGGCCCTGACCCCCGCCGTGGTGGAGCATAGCTTGCTGCTGCTGCTGCTGCTGTTGCTGGTGGTGGTGCTGCTGCAGCTGCTGTTGCTGCTGCTGCTGCTGCTGCAGTTGCATGCTGAGATTGGGGTTCTGGCCCATGCCCTGTAACACCTGCTGCTGCTGGTGATGGCTGCGGCTCATAGGGATGGCCTGTAGAGGTGGGGGAGTCATCGACTGCCGCGGAGCAGGCATACCCCCCTGCACCAGGAGACAACAGATTTAGAATTTGTCAGCTAAGCCATCGGCTGGGGCACAGAGGAGCGAGCTGACCCAAGAGCCTCACAACCTGCACGGCTGCTGCCATGAGGCATCCGAGGCGGAACAACTTCTCCTTCTCTACCTTCCAAACACTTTTCATGTATTTCCTTCTAAAGTTCCGCGACGCCCCGGCGCATACTCAAGCAAGGCCACACGACGAGTTGGACGGCGGGCTGGATTGCGCGCCACTCCTTACAGAGAGGGCAAAGGGAGATGAAAAGATTAGACACACTCAGTCCCCTCTGCTAGGCACGTTCAATTTGCCGAGGCTGGAGGCTGCCTCCTCACAACACAGCCACATCCTTCGCGCTACAAACCATACAACAACGAAGAAGGGCCGAAACTGCAAGATGGAAAGCAGGCTGGGCAAAGGGGCGGGCGGACTCACGTTCACAGCAGCAGAAGCGGGCGCAGCGCCGTTCTCCCGCACGTGCAGTCCCTCCGCACGCCCAGCTCCCGGCAGTGGCTCGGAGGCCCAGCCGCTCCCAGAGGGGTCCGACACCCTCCGATGCGGATGATCTTTGGCTGGGCTCGGCCCCGGGGTGCTGGCGCCAGAGGAGCCGGGAGACCAACCCACGCTGTTCCTAATGCCGGCGCCCGGCAGGCCTGGGCTCAGCAGGGCGGCGGCAGGCGACGGGAGGCTGACAGCTGCCGCTGCCGCGCTCGTGGCCAGGGAGGGATGGGGGCCCATGTCTGCAGAACTGAGGGGCCCACTGGAGCCGATGCCACTCACTGCGCTGGCAGCGCCGAAGCTGCCGAGGTCATGTCGCGGCGAGGGGGGGGGGGGTGTGGGGGCGGCGCCCAGGAGTGGGCCGCCCCGGGAGGACCCTACTTTGCCAGCTGGCGAGGACCCGCGGGGTGCAGTGTGAAGGATCGGGTTAACACTGCCGGCGTTGTGCGCTCCGTGTGGGCTCATGTGAGCGGCGGGGCCCTGATGCAGCCCTTGTTTGCCGACACCTGGCCCTCCCGCTGACGGGGCGACCAGGCTGGCCAGGACGCCGGCGGGCGTGCCTCTTCTGGCGGCCGCCGCCTGGCTGCTGGAAGCAGCCATACCTGGCGCCAGGCCGGCAGAAGGGCCCAGCGACGCAACAGCTGAGGCAGGGCCTCCCAGAGCAGCGGAGTGGGGCCCCTTCATTGGCGACGCCAGCAGGCCTCTGTCAGTCCTGGGGCCCAGACCACCCTGGGGGCCGGGCGCTTTGGCCACAGCTGGCACCCACGCGCTGCTGCCGCTGCTGACGCCGGCGGGACCAATGCCTGGGTAGCCGTGAACGCCAGGTGGCGCTTGCCCAGCCTTCGCGCCTCCCGCCCCGGGCAGCCCTCTCGAAGCTGAGGGCGAGGCTGCAGCTGCTGCAGCTGCGGCAGCGCCTGCAGGAGCTCCCGGCAGCACTCCCCCAGCCCCTCCCCCTGCCTTGCCAGGGGGAGGGGCCCCTCCGTAAGAAACAGCAGAAGCTCCAGCGCCTGCGGGGCCGGAGCTGGAGCCGGAGCTGTAGGGGGGACCCAAGCCAACAGAGCTGATGAGCCCAGGCTGGCTCAGGGAGGACG
Source organism: Mesotaenium endlicherianum (assembly GCA_009602735.1). NCBI lineage: Eukaryota > Viridiplantae > Streptophyta > Zygnematophyceae > Zygnematales > Mesotaeniaceae > Mesotaenium > Mesotaenium endlicherianum. The sequence continues at coordinate 482,607 of WELA01012227.1, forward strand.
GAAGAGCCCCAGTTGTGAGTGGAGATGAGGCAGGGGCAGAGGCAGATGCCCCCCCCCCGCATGACCTTGCCCCTGGCCTTGCCCGCTCCGGCCAGCTTGGCCGGGTAGCGCTCTGGAGTGAGGGCCCGCACCCGCCCTGCCAGTTGGGGCCTTCTCGCCACCGCTCTTTGAGCTGCTGGCAGACAGGCCCGCGGCCTTGCCAGGTGGCGTGGCATCGCCAGCGTAGGCTCCGGGTGGCTGCGCTCCCTCCTTCCCTCTTCCTCCCGCCTTGGAAGGCCCCCCCCCGGCTGATCCTGGCCCCGGCCCTAGAGCAGCTGGGAGCAGCGGCCGTGACCCTGGGGGCTGATGACCTTTGCCAAAGGGAGCAGAGCACGCCGGGTCGCCACAGCTGCACCTGTCGGCAACGTGCACGTCGCCCCTGGAGGAAGAGGAGGGCAGGAGGGTCCTGTGGCCAGCCTTCTGGCCATGCTGGCTGTGCTGCTGCTGCGGCGGCAGTGCCCCATTTACAGCCGCGTGCTTGCCTCCCTCGTAGTCCTCCTGAGACGGCGCGCCACCACTATGGTGCTGCTGCGCCTCGTGCGCGTCGCTCTCTTGGGCCCCAGAGTGCGTCTGGTTCTCCGCGATCCTGCCCCTGTCAGCGCCACCTGGCGCTGCCGCCGCAGGGCCCTTAGCACTACTGCTGCCCCCCTTGGCAGCGCCCGCGGACGCCGGAGGCCTTGCCCCAGCCGCGGAGGCAGCAGCAGCAGCAGCTTCAGAGCCCTCGCTGCCGTCCTTCCTAGAAGGAGCTCCCCCACTGCTGGCACCAGCCGCCTTGCTACCCTTACGGCTCTGCGCCTTTTTGCTGCTGCCACTACCACTACTGATACCAGGGGCGCCAGGAGAGGGCGATGCCGCCTCGTCCTTAGCAGGGCTCAGGGTTTTACCCTCTGCCCCCCCAAGCCCTGCCCCAATCCCCCGGACGGCATGGGCCTCCTGAGCAGCTGCTACCTTTCCGTCCCCGTTCTGGAGCCCCCCACTCGGCCCCCCCTCACTCGCTTGGTGAGAAGCCGCGCCGTTGTCGTAGGAGGGCGTGTACATACCTGCCGTCCCTTGCAGATCGTGCCTGTCCCTTCTGCCACCTGTCCAGCTCTCGTCATCCCCGCTCCCATCTGCCAGCGCAGCAGCAGCCACCGTGACGCCGCCCGCCTCCTCGCCCTCATCCTCCTTGTTAAGAGCCGCCTGAGCCCGCTGCTCGTCGACCTCCGTCGACTCCCTCGAGAGGCCCCCGGCCGTGAGCAGAGGCTCGCCGCCAGCGGCATCCTCCCTGTCCAGCTCATCGCCCTGCCCCTCCTCCCCTTCGTCTGCGCCGTCGGCTAGGTCGGCCACGCTCCCAGAGAGCGAGTCGGGCTTGCCCTTGTCCCCCTTGGCCTTGAACTTCTCCTTGCGCCGCATCTTCTTCTCCTTCTCCCGCTGCTTCTTGCGCTCCTTGCGCTCCTCCTCCTCCCGCCTCGCCTCCTCCTCCTCCTCCAGCAACTTTTGCTGTAGCACGCGCAACACCGGGCAGGACACACACATTTCAGCATTCCAGAGGAATCTGTGACCCAAGAGCTTGCCAATATCGGATTCAACCCTGCCCACTAACTACCATGGAACTACTAAAAAGAGCCGAGTCGTCGCACGCGACTCTGTATGACACCAAGCCCCACGGCCTCTTTGACAATACCATCACATTCAGCGTCGTCCCTCATAGTCGCTGTCGCTTCTGCTGGATGGTGTAAGATATAACATTATCAACGACCAGAATACGGGACCTGACGCCCTCGACAGGTGGCAGCAAAGCTGGACAAGACGTTCAGCCTTCCAGCAATGATGTGACAAAGCCGGGGCGGGGCGCTGGAAGGGGGAGGGGGAAGGGGGGAGAGTAGTAAAAATTTACATGCAGTAACATGTCCAGGAGCAGAAGGTGACATGCTTCAGCAGAAGGCGCAGCAGAATTTGCACCTTCCCCTCCTAACCCCCGAGCTTGCGGGCCACACCCTCCCCATATCCAATTCACCAATGCTCCCTAACACTGTGCTAAAGTGCCATCAGTGCGTGCGTTTGGGGCCCAGCCCTTACTAATTAGCGAGACAAACACTCCGCGGTAGTCTGCAAGAGCAATGCTCCCCGATACTGTCCGCGCACACCAACTGGTTGCGGACGACAAGAGCCCGGTTTGTACTGAAGTGAACTGCGCACACGCACATTCTTCTGGCCCATTCTCTCTGCCCCGACATCTGCATGCTCGCGTGTGAGCATGAGAGGACAGCGCGTACTGTGAAACCCGCCCACGTCCTGCTGTGATGATGTACACGCGCACTTGCATCACTGCATATGGCAGCCGGGTAACCCCGCAAGCTAACACCGGGGAGATCCCGGGAGGGGGAGGGAGGGAGGGCAGCAGAGAGGGAGGGGGGCAGNCAGAGACCAAGGGGAGTGCGGTGCAGGCACAGCGAGCGAGCGAGGAGAGTGCGCACCTGGCGCTCGAGGGCGCTGATCTCCTTGCAGGCGACGCGGACGCGCTGCTCCAGCAGGCTGAGGGCGAGGCACACGAAGATGCTGTGCGCGTTCTGGCGGGCGGTGCCCTCGCGGAACGCCTTCTCCACCTGCTCCTTGAAGATCACGGTGGCGGCGTCCAGCAGGAAGTCCCGCGCCAGCTCGGGGCTCTTGGCGTGCTTCTGCGGCCGCACGCCCTCGCCTTCCAGGTCGCCGCCGTCCTTGTCCAACACCTCCTCCTCCTGCGCCCATGTGTCCTGCTCGCGATGCTCGCAACCACCACGCGCGACAGTACCCAATGTCACCGCAAGGCTCAGCACGTGAAAAGAAGAAAGAGCTCCACTGGAGAGGGAGGCAAGAGAGAACGGGGAGGCTGCGGCCCAGGGCTTTAAGAAGACAACAAGGTACACATGGCCCAAAGCTGCAGCCCACTCAGCACCTCAGACAGCGCAAGCATCCAGCAGCACTGCACCACTCTACAGCACAGAAGACGCCAGCTGCCCGGCAGATCGCACGGCAGCAAGCCACGCACACGAGGGAGCACGGAGAGGAGACCCCCCCTCGGGAGGTGCAGGAGAGGTGCGCAGGGCTCACCTCCTCCTCCTCCGCCTCCTCCGCCCTCTCAAAGAAGCGCTGGATGCTCTCCCCCTTGGTGATGGACACGTAGCGGTCCCCCACGAGCAGGCGGCGGTGCACGCATAGCTGGCCCTTGAGCCCGTACGCCTTCACCCACAGCTCGTTGCTGCGCCCGTCGCGCTTCCACCCCCGCACGGTGATAAAGCACACGGTGCGCCCCGCGATGTCAATGCCCTCCACCTGGATGCTCTCCGACAGCCCCACGTCCTCGAAGGGCAGGATGTCCGCCTTCCCCTCGGCGGTGCCCAGCGCCCACTCGAAGCGCTGGTACATGCTCGCCGCGTCCCCCAGGAAGCAGTCGTGCCAGTCTGCTTGCAGTGTGCGCTCCGTCACCTGCGCCCGATTGGGGGGGGGGGGCGGCAGCACAGGGCCTCGATGCAAGGGTGAGCTTCACACTCCACTGTGTCATCCCACGGCTTATCTGCAGTGTTCTCTGCAGTCCTCTCTGCTGTCCTCTGCTTAGTGTGCTCACACAAGACACTGCAGAAGCAAAATCGCCCCGCCAGGAGGACTTCCATCACACTAGCAACCCCCGCCTTCACCTCAGTCAGTCATTGCGTTGGTCGGCACATGCCAGAAGGCCAAGGCGCACAGTGTCATACTTCTTCACAGCGTTAAAGAGACAAGGAGTGCAAAACCACGCCTGAGCCATTCCGAGAGGGCCAGTACAGGACGAGGTCAGCGCGCACGCCACCGAGGGGTCACACTAGATACTGCAAATAACTCACACTAGGGCTCGAGACTGAAAGCAGCAGGTGACAGATGCGAAAGCTGCAGAGTGTCGAGTGCAGGCCCAGACGCGAGCCTCTGGTGAAAGGACGTCAAATTCATCAACCGTGGATCACTGCAGGGTCTCGTGGTGATGCAGTAAACCTGAAAGGAAGTGCAAGTGAGCCGGCAGCCTAACTGCAGACAACAGGCTGCAGACACACTCTAACCGTAGCCAGCAACAATGCAAAGTGAAGCGTAGGCCTCAGCGGCCCCGGAAGTGTGCAGCGGGCCCAGAGGCAAAGCACCTCGTATCGGAACGCGGTGTCGGCAGCGCAAAACCAGCGCGTGCACCGGGGCTCCTTGCGCAGCCGCTTCAGCTCCTTCATCTCCTTGAACTCCCGGAGAACGTTACGCCTGCAGTCCCTACAGAATCTCTTGTTCTCGAACCTGCCACCCAGTAGCCCGGCCTTGCGCGGGATGAGCCAGAGGACCCCGGAAAATGTGCACAAGTGACACTCCCCAGTGCCCCGCGTCCAACCCCCGTGCGAAGAAGGCGGGAGACATCCTTGCCCAATGAGGTGTCCCAGAGAATGTCGAAGGCCCTCTGCCCTAAGTGGCGATTGCCGAAAAACTGGGAAACTGCGGCAGTGAGAAGAAAACCGAGACAAATTATCGGCCCTAAACCCCCAGTCTTTTCTTACAAGTGATAAGCTGAGGCAGTGGCGCCAACACACCTGAGAGGGTAACTTCCCACCATACAATGCGGGTGGCCTCTTCAACAGCCCACAACCCACAGCCCACATATCCAGTCGGGAATAACCTGCCACATACCTAAACATGAGGCGCTCTATGAAGTCTTCTTCTTTCATGCGAAGCAGCGATCGCCTCGTCTCCTCGCCGAGTGCCGACCAAAAGTCGACCAGCGCCTCGCACGAGAGCCTTGCCGTGTGCAGGGCACAGCTCTCCTTGGGATTGTGGGCTCTACCCCCCGGCCCCGCCGTTTGGTTATGCCCATGCGTGTTGTGGTGGCTACTGTTGCTGTTGTTGCTACTGCTGTGCACCATCCATCCCTTATCACCCCCTCCGCATGCATCTGGGTACAGCAGCTCCCTCTCGTGCTCTCTCTGTCGAGCACATTCGAAGACCTGCCCATCGCCAAACAAAGTGCTCAGGACCTTTCTGTAACAGAGACTGACTGCACCAAGTTGGAGCCCAGTACTCCATCGTCACCTTCCGAGCCCCGTCCCATTCTCCTGACCAATATGCACTAAGAATCACTGCCCGGTGCGATCTGAAAGTGACCATGAAGACCTATTGTTGAACACCAACCATACAGCTGTCACAAACAGCCTAACCACAGTCCCATCAGGCGCCAGTTCTAGCACCTCCCAAAGGACAAGTTGACATCCACTGCGAGTGCCTCATTCTATGAGCTAGACTAGGCCCTCACAGAAAAAAACAACCTCACCACCAATCAACTTATCCCGAAAACCCTCATCATTGAAGCATCTCATAAAAGAATCTGATCCTCAAATCATCTCCAAAAACAAAATGGTCTGGAGTGGAGACTCTTATGTTCCCCAGCGAAAGCGCATCAACACCCAAAAGGCAAGTGAGGGACACCATGCAATACTTACATGCTGCAACACATCCAGTGGCATGCCCTTGATGAAGCAGTCCATGACAGTGAGCATACTGTCTTTTGTGGCCGCCAATCCTCCCCATGGATGCACTGCCGGGTCATCCGTATCATCGTATCTCCCAATGTGCGTCCTGTTGGGTCCACTTCCGCCCAGCAGGAACCCGTTGATCTTTCCAGGGCTTCCATTCGCCTGCCCTCCAGGTGCTCCAGCATGCAGATTCTTGCCATACTGCGTGATCTGGTTGAAGCCTTCAACGAGCAAGCCGTGGCAGCGTGAACAGTACAGGTTCTTGCGTACTTGCTCAAAGAGGGACTGCTTGTCAAGGCGCAGAAGCTCTCGTCTGTCCTCGACTGATAGGTCATTCCAATACTGGTACACATCAACCACCCCACCATACTTGTGATTACAATAGAGATACTATTTTGACCATCAAGTACCAAATTGCTTGTCAGCCCAAAGCCCTCCCTTGATCCGTGATTCTATTGACCAGTTACTGGTGATTACATGCTGGTCAGGGGTTTGCTTGACTAATTGTAGTAGCTGGACACCTCGTCAAGACCACCTCACCGAACCATTCACATTGACAACATAGGATTCGGAAGCATATTCTGAACCATGAAATACATTCTGAAGCTAAACCCCCTTTTGATTTCTAGATACATCTTGACGATTCATATTCTAGCCTGCCATCAAGTGGAACCTACACAATAACAGAAAATAATACAGACGTCATATCAAGGGTCTTCAATGCTACAATATCTGCATCGTATCGTCCTCCATAATCAGAATGACATCTACTCTGTCGTCAGCTGATACTCCAAGAACGAACTGCTCTGCAGCAGAGACAAGGATGCATTCATCCCATCCTTGCCAAGGGCATAGGGGTACAAATAGTTAACTCATAGTCCGTGCTCCACACAGAGCATATGCACATCACTGCTTTCATAAGAAGGAAGGCACATCTTTTCTCAAAGACTCAGTCGGTCTCAGCACTTTTCACTCTCTCTGTTTCTTGTATGTAAAGATCGCCAATACTCATCAGAAACTCCTAATAAGAAGAAGGTACGTACAATCTAGAGCCCAAGCCTAACATATGCTCTGCGAAACAGCTCAAGTATATAGTGTTTCCAAGCTTGACTGACCAACGTGACCTCCGTGATATCACGTATGAGCACTAGGGAGATGAGCCCCCACTTCTGCTAGACAGGTGGCATTTCTGCTGTAATCCTCCTCCAATTTTTCTGCCTCCCCAGAGTATCTTGGCTTCTCATGCAGCTTTCCACAACTAACAAATATTTGAGTCATATCGTAGTGATGCACACCTAGGATACAACCACCTATGGTGCGGGGAAGGCATCAGTTTACCTTCTGCAGCTGCTCATAGTCGACGTCAACATTTTTGTACCAAAGAGTGTGCCTTGAACTTGCAGTTTCAGATTGATTGTACGACTGCAGGGCTGATAAGTTAGAAGGTAATCCTTTCGGCGATGCGCTAGGCATCTTTCAGGGTCGTTATGAGACGCCGGACGTCTCTACCATGGCGTCTGTAAGTTGATATATGGTCCACAAGTTAAACCTACCCGTAGCATCCTTTGCACAATGAAAAAAGTAAACCTTCAAGTAAAAATTGGGTATCCTATCTGTAGCACATCACTGTCGTCACATTGAAGGAATCACGCAGCAGTAACCCAGCATCAAAGAAGGCACCATGGCACAACCCTAACTCAACGCTCTGCGCTGTGTTCCGACTTGGGGCAGTGCACGCAGGAGCAATCGCTCCGAGCCCTTACAGCATTCGCGAGCTCGGATGGATGATGGATCATCGCTTATCACCCGAGCATGTCACAAGCCGGCTCATATGATCATGTTGTCGATGGGATCATTAGAGATGATGATGACATCATTCTGGTCTTAAGCTGGCGGCTAACAGAGCACGTGTAACGCTCAATCCTACTGAATGGCGCCGATTTGTACCGCCAATATTGGCCAGGATGCAAGTAAAATTGTAAGCACTTGAAACTGCTTCAACCAAACCGGATGTCGAAAGTGTGTCGAAAGTGGTCGAAAATGTGGTCATGAAAAGGGGAAACATGTCAGAAAAGTGCATTCTGACAAATATTATCATTGTACTTTTCGATAGAATTGTACATTTTCATACAATTTGCCAGCTCCATTCCGGAAAACATCCGCAAGCTAGCACAGATGAGCACAGAGTTTGAATCAGCAGAATATCTGGTCAATAACAGTCGCTCGAGGAAGTTGGATCGCGAGGAACTACCGGGCTTGACCGTTTTATCGGAATTACGACTCGCGAGAAGAATTCTAAGATCGATCAAGATGTATACTGGGGTAGTTTATGCTTGCATGATACATCCTACCAAAATATAGTACGATAGTGACGGGTTGTGAGGGGTGGTGACGCGTGCAGAATAGGAGAGCGGAAGAGTCAGGAAGCACCGTGAAGTGGTCCAACCAATGTGTGTTTGACCATTGTGAGCATTACTTGTTGCTACTTGTGCGGCTTTTATCGTATAGTCAGAAAGGTACGAAATGGCTCGGAACTTCGCAGGCTTGCGGGCATCCTTGGTTAAAGTTCCATATTAGCCGGTCCTGCTTGGGAACTCACCATATATGAAGAGATTAAATAGGTCTCTTCAAGAAACGGGCCTTTTCTTTCACGTTCTGGCACACTGCTACATGTATACATTTTGTTCGGTTTGTGCCTATCGTTCAAACCTTGCAGCATGTCAACCTCAGCCACTACTGGGATCGGTGATGATGGGTCATTTGCGGTGCACTTCAGCCCTGCGTATCCTTAACTTCAGAAGTGTTGCTTAGTTTTGACCTTCTATTTCGAAGAAGCTTCCGAGAATGACGTTTCGAGATCAGCTTCTTCTGCCCATATCTCGAGAACAACTTCTGCATCTTATCTCGCCTTTCAACTCTGAAATATCGTAGCCCAATGAAGGATGATATTGAGGCCCATAGGTTTGCTCCTAACTGCACACATGACGTGAGAGATTCACAGGCTTCTCCTGACAGAGGGCGGTCCATCTTGCTTCCGTTCAAAGGATGGAAAATCTCAAAGAAGGGAGTGGGTGTGTCTGCAGCTCAAGGAGCTCCAGGCCGAAATGGACAAGGTCACTCGAGACAATCTTGGCCTCTGGCGTGGCTTCTTTTGATGCCAATCTTGTTTTTGGGAGGACTTATGATTGGCGTGGTCGGGACATTACACTTCACTAATCACATCCGGCTGACAGGTCCTTCATCATGGCCATTGCAGCAGCGCCTGCTTGGGGGGGGGGTAGAAGGCCAACCCTCTGCATGGCACTACAAGTCCGATGAAGAGCTCTTTGTGATCGCCTCTGCAGTTTCCTCCAGCACTGATCTGCCTGTCACCAGGGCTCCCAAGCTCGCCTTCCTTTTCTTGACACGTGGCCCGCTCCCATTGGCTCCCCTGTGGTCCCTTTTCTTTGCCGGCCACGAGGGCCTCTACTCTGTGTACATACATGCCGGCCCTGATTACAGTCCAGCCCCTTATGAGCTCCCAGACATCTTCAGAGGGCGACACATCCCCAGCCAGGTATGCATTGAAACCAACTTGTGGTTTCCCGGTCTGCCCTCTTAAGGAGTACATATCGGCTCAGAGGCAGCTGAAGTGCCACAAGTGCCTATGGCCTGTACTCAGCAGTCTTTCTCCCAGTTTACACCAGGGACTTCCTGGGGGGATCCATCCAATCGTTCAGAATCGTAGAGCTGCCAAGGAGATAACCTTCTCTTGAGGTGGACATGGATGCATCAGAGATAACTACTTGTGCTCTCGTAGGTGTGTGTGTGCGCGTGTGTGTGTGTGTGGATCACTGGTCGCTAGGCGGTATCCAAAGCTGAAGAGAGCAGATTCTCTGATTTATGCAGGCGGATGGGAAGGCATGACTGCGGGTATACACATGCATACTCACTAGCAAATCTTAGGAGTATGTCGTTCTTCTTCATTTTCTGTAACCAGGACTTGCGCAACTGATGAAATCGCCTCAGGAATTTTGTTATTGTCGTGTTTGGTTGCTTTTACCCGTCAGCACGTGAAACAATCATTGAACAAGGACGTTTACTAGTCAGGTGTGGGCAGAACCAACACGATGTTTCGAAGGGACGACTGATCATGAGGCTGGACAATTCGAGAAGCTTCAGAATGCGACCATGTGTGCTCTGCTTGCCCCCCTCTTCTGCCTTCCAATTGTATTGTGTACACAAAGTGCACGCGTGCACGCCCTTAGTGTTACCCACATGGTGACAAATTTATACAAAGGCCTGGCTATTGTTGGATCAGGTGAATCTCTGTGTTAGTAGGAGAGGAGGTGGTCTGGCAGTAACTTATATGACACATGTCAGCCTTATATTTTCTTTCCTACGAGGCTTCCCCCTCGCCTCCCAAAACCCCC
>WELA01012227.1:493201-513137 GCA_009602735.1 Mesotaenium endlicherianum
CCCTTGGGGCTCTCGCTCGCTCCCTCCCCCCCTCCCTCCCCCTCCCCTCTCCCACTCCCTGGGGGTTAAGGGGGAACTACAGAAGCCTTCCCGTACGTAGGACCAGGGCCTGTACGCCGTACGGCTGGTACGCTCCAGAAGATGCGCAGGCCCCAGCCCCGGCCGTCCGCCCGCCTGACACCCGTGGGTCCATGGGTCCGTCCGTGCGCAGCCTGTGACGTGGGGCCACATCAGCATGGTGGACGCGGAGCGCCGGCTGCTGGCCAATGCGCTCCTGGACCCCGACAACGCGCGCTTTGTGCTTGTGTCGGAGACCTGCGTCCCGCTCTACAACTTCTCCTTCGTGCACGCGTACCTCGTCGGGTCGCCGCTCAGCTTCGTGGCGGCGCGCGACGACCCCGGGCCCTACGGGCGCGGCCGCTGGAACGCGGGCTTCGAGCCCGAGGTGGCGCTCGCCAGCTGGCGCAAGGGCGCCCAGTGGTTCGAGGTCAACCGCGAGCTGGCGGCGTTCGTGGTCGCCGACGTCGCCTACCACGCCAAGTTCAGGGCCTTCTGCGTGCCAGCCTGCTACGTCGACGAGCACTACCTGTCGACAGTGCTCTCGATGCGCTTCCCCGACCGGCTGGCCAACCGCTCGGTGACGTGGACCGACTGGTCGCGCGGCGGGTGGCACCCCGCGTCCTTCTCCGCCGCCCTGGTCGACCCCCTGCTCCTGGGCCGCATGCGCGGCGCGCGCACGTGCGCGTGGAACGGGCAGACGGGCCAGCCCTGCTTCCTGTTTGCCCGCAAGCTGCAGGCGGACGCCCTCCCGGTGCTCATGAAGCTGGCACCTCTCCTGGGGCTGGGCTGACTCTGTCCCTCGCGGGGTCTGAGACTCCCCCTGCAGTTTCTCGCCCCTGCCGCTAGCGTCGGTGCATTTGTCCCGGGCCCGGGCCTCGGCCCTCTATGGCTGTCATGTGCCTTGCAATACATATTCCCTCCCTCCTCCCTCGCGCCCTTTCCCCATCCTCTTCTCCGCCCCCTCCTTTTCTCTCTCTCCCTCTCTTTAGTTTCCGGTCCTCTCTAAGCCTTGTGCATACGTAGGGCTTTCTCCCGCTTGCTTCCTGCCAGGTCGCTGTGCAGGCGCAGAATGCATGCTGCTTGCAGAGCGAACCTGGTGCCCGTGCATACTTTGAACTCGGATGCAAGGCTCGTTTGCAGGGGCTCGCCTGAATGTCGGCAACCCCTCTTTCTTGAGTACCACGCACTCTTTTCTTCCCCTGGTTGCACCGGTAGCGCAAGTGCGCGCCGTTCCACCTTACGCCCGTACAAGAAGAAGCTCCCAGGGGTGGGGCAAGTAGGGTGCCCTTTCCCACTAGCGGGCTAAGCTCGGCTCCGCATGTGAGCAAGTGTGAGCGAGTACGGGAAGTCCATCTGGTTTTCACCAGTGCCCAGCAAGGTGGTTGATCATAACGCTGGGCGCGCACGTTTGGCGCACGTGTGGCGCTTCTGCTGGTGCAACTGGCCTGATGACTTTGAAACCCAGGCCTCTAGGCTGAGTTGTCATGGCCCGATTGGAGGGGCCCTTGAACGCTGTGCCAGCTGGCAATCAGAGGGGTGCGGGTTGAAGGATGCGTGTGTGAGACTACTTGAATTAGCTGGATTAGTGTAATTAGCCCTGTACAGACGCGGAGTGTTGTTTGACCCCCCTGTAAAGGAATGCTCAGAGACGGGTTACCCGTGAGTTTATGAGCGGCAAGTTCGTTACAATCAAGGCAGGTATATTGGGAGTACATAGTGAAGAATTGTAGTAAATAAGCATCTGGGCCAAGTGCCCACTTTTCATTCCGAGCTGCCAAATGTGCTTGGTATGCATATATCCAAATTAAGGCTGGAGGTCCAATATGTTATGAAAAAACTACGCTTTTTTTGGGAAGATCAATAGCTCGTAAGCCATTGTAAGCAGTGTTCTAACCAAATTGACTCACCTGCACATCCTGAAATCTATATAGGAAGAGAAGTCACCAACCGCAATGAGCTTTATAAAAGGATATCCATTTTCCTCAGCTCTAGTTCATCAATCATAGCCTATTCAGTGGCTTTTTGACCTTCAGTAGGATCAGTGATTGTATTTCACTAAGTCGATTTCTATGTTTTCTTTCGAATATGAGCTTATTGGAGACGCATTATGACGAGAAGCTAGTGCCGTCGTTGACTTGTACTCTGAAACAAGATTGATATGCGCGATACCTTTTTACATACAGCCATACTCTAAGTCTGGACTTTACTTATTATTATTCTAATCATCACTGAAAGTCTGCAAAAACATAATCTGCAAATGCCTACTTCCCGGTAGACCCTTTTAAGATAGGAAAAAGACTATGAACTTGAAATCCTGACATGCGTTCTAAGTTCGAGGAGAGCGATAGAAGCATAGAGTACCTTAGATTCACACCATCCTGCACACGTGGAGTTATGGAACGAGCCTAGTACCCTGTGCTCGAGCAAGTCTCAACAGAGGATCGGTCATATGTGTAAATTGATTCTTGGAGCATGTTCCATGCGTGTGAACTTCCAGCAAATTTCAAACCGTATGCGGTCAACCTTCAACCTTCAACGTACAGTGCGTTGAGAGCTATACAACAACTTGAGCAAGGCGGGAAAAGGGAGCCGCCACACACAAAACTATCGATTACAACCGCCACGCATATTCTGATCGCTCGCAACACCAACTCTACCCACCGACGCCCGTGGCTCCCCACTCCGCCTCCCATGCTCGACATCGCCGCACAAGATAGCCAGCCCGCCAGCCAGCCGGCCGGTTGGCCAGCCAGCCAGCTAGTCCCTGGAGCAGCTCCGGGGGGTCCACACAACGCGCATGTTATGCGCCTTGAGCTCCGCCCTCCTCTCCGCAGGGAGTGACATAAGGGCCGAATGATCTGCCAGCGTCTTCCTCAGCACCCGCAGCTTGGTGTCGAGGCCCCAGCAGCAGTTGGCGTGCATCGTCACCAGCGCCTCCAGGTCGGAGCCCGCCTGGCAGAACCCGCCAAAGTGGCTGGTCCGCAGGTACCCGACGGTGAGCCCAATGGTTTTGGCGGCAAAGGCGTCGGCCTCCGGCCTCAGGCGCATGAACACGTCCTGCTCGTTGGCGCCCGGGAACCTGCCACGTGGCACAATCCACACGCGCCTTGCCGAAGACTCAAGAGTTCAACTCACACTTTGTGTCACGAGGCGACGACGGGTGGCCCGCATGGGGGCACGCTGTTGTGCCGGCGGGCGGGGGAGGTTCTGCTCTCTCTCTTTCTCTCTCTCTCTCTCTCTCCCTCTCTCTCTCTCTCAACTCTCAAGGGCTTGCAAAAGTCGTGCGTGGGGGGCTTTCAAATTCTGGGGAGCTTGAGGTACTAGCGCGCGTGCGTGATACATACTTCTGCAAGGTTGCAGGGGTACAACATGCCTTGCTATTATTGTCACTGCTTTTGATGTATGAGCATACCGTACATGAGTACCCAACATGAGTAGCTCAAACCCTAGACTCGAAACCCTCAACCCCGTCAACTGCACAACTCCCTCCCCTTCGTGCATTTGCATCGCTCCTCAGTGAGCAGCATACCGTATGTTCCTCCTCTCCTTCTGCGGTTGGCTCGCTTCTTAACAAGTCACATGTTATCGCGTGTTCCTCCTCTCTTTGTGTCTCTTGGCTGACACGCACCCAGCCTCCTCTTGCTCTCATGCAACGAGCAAAAGCCGTGTCTCGAGACCTCAAAGAAAGCCCCTCGCCTCCAAAACGACGCACCCCTATATCGCCACACAAATTATTCGTGCTCTGAAATTATTTAACACGAGGATTCACTAAAGAGCCCGAGCACACCTTCTAGCTTCCTCCCGCCCTTGCCTCCCACCTCAAACTCGACAACCACTATGTTTGAATCTCAATTACAAGTTTGAGGACATTCAGATCAGCTGTATCCTCTCCCAGCTCAATTGTGAAGGCCACGAGTCAGAAATCTTAACAAGTGTCATTCCCAAACCCCACCCGAACCCTGACTTCAACTCTATTTCTGCCCTTAACCCTATTCAGAACCCGAAACCCCACCTCCTATCCCTCACCCCTGGAGATACATTCCCACCAGCAGAAACTTTAGACCTGATGCCAACCGAGAAATTCCCTCAGACCAACCTCTGCTATAATCATATGCACCCTTGAAGACGCTGTTCCTGAGCCGCAAACCCACCTATCCGGTAACTTGATCATCATCTGCAAAGAACAGATTGGAATGAGGCACCGACGGTCCCACGATGGCCCTCTCTCTCTTTTTCTCTCTCTCCAAGCGAGTGAGCAAGCGAGCGAGCGAGCGTGTTTGAGCAAGCGCTCGCAAGGGAAAGCCTCCAGGCTGCAAGTGTGTGCTCGCTCTCCGAGGGGCGGAGGAGATTGGTTCTCACCTGGTGGTGTGGTTGTCAGTCCAGTAATCGAAGAAGGCGCGCGTCCGGCGGGTGCTGCGCGCGTGGAAGAACCCCGCGTTCACGCGCACGTCGCGCGGGTTGTCGCTGTACGCGTCGCACGCGAACTGCATGTCCTGCCCGCCGGCCGCCGTCAGGTAGGGGAAGGGGTCCTGCCCGCCGCCCGCCGCCCGCCACCCGCCACCCGCGAATCGATGTCGAGCGCACACGTAAGTGACAATTTCGACACAGACGGTCGACGGCCGGACCGACGGATGCGGGGTCTTACTGTGGGAGCAAGACAGAAGTGCAGTCTGAATACTGAAACGTGGTGCCAGCTGGCAGCATGGCAGCTCACGCCCCTGTGTAAGGAGGGGCCTGCTTGCCGTGTGGCGTTGTGGCGGAGGGACTCAGGTGCAGGCAATCATGCGTCTCACTCGCACGTGCGGATGCGGGACCTCAGCAAGTAGAATGACATGGGACGCAAGTGAGCCAGCTCACACGCTCATGCGCTCGTGCGCGCGTACGCCCGTGCGCTCAGGTGCCCATGTGGCGGCAGGACTAGGGATGCACTCATTAAGCCCCCGGCATGCTGCTTGAGCTGGCTGCAAGTAAAAAATGGTAAGACCTAGAGCAGGCTCATCGTACCTATAAACCTTAAATTCTTTTCCCTACTCCCTGAGTGAATTCTGCAAGAGCGCATCCACAGGCGCCCATGCGGGCCACACGATAGGAGAATTTTGACGGCAAGAAGATCAACTGAGTTCCGCGGAAGGGCACTGGACAGTCGAGCACGACAAGAATAAGGAGGAGGGGCAAGGGCGAGAGCTGGGAAGATGTGTGCACGCGCGCACGCGCGTTGTGTGCGTGTCTGCATGCGTGCGTCTGGATTTTCATGTGTGGTTGCATTGTGCCCGTGGGCGTGGGTGAGGCGTGCATGTGAAAGGGCATGGGTGTACGCGCACGCGTGCGCGTGTGCGCGTAATTGCGCCACCTGGAGCCAGAGGATGTCGTTGTCGGTGAAGACAAAGTCGTAGCCCAGCCGGCTGATGTGGCGCAGCAGCTCCAGCCGCCTCCACATCTGCATGCATGCACGTGTGCGTGCCAGCTGTCATCCCGTCGGGCGCTGCTTCAGGAGAGAGTGGACGCGTGAGCTACAGCATACAACTGAGCACGCGCCCCATTGCCTCACAGTGCTCTCTTAATTAACGCAGACATCTGCATCATAGACTCCAGGGCAGGCTGTTGGATACAGGACAGCACTCGAGTCCATGAACGCGTGTGCTGGTCAGTCAAGATTCAAAGGGGAGGTTGTTGATATCATCACCCACGCTTCTTTGAGAAGGAGCTCTTGAGGTTGCGTTCGCTCCTCAACAAGCTTCGCTCCTGAAGGAGGGTCGCTCAAATGTGCCAGCCAGAAGGGTCAAACAGCACGCATGCAGGCATGCGTGCGTGCGTGCGTGCACGCACGACACCCGCGAGCGGGAGGAGGCATGCATGCATGCCACATGGCGGTGGCAGGGGACGCGTGCACGCTGAGTTGAGTCATCCTTGATCTCTTAAGCATGTCAAACTAGGTAGCCAATGGGTGCTTTTTCATGACGCTGCCAGTTGGTGACAGGTGTGTGAGTGGTGTGAGGTGTCACCATGTGGAGGTAGACAGGTGTCATCCACTTCTTCTCGCCTCCCGAATAGTTGTCTTTCTCGCCCGCGTCCTCCTGCACAGATTGCGCCACAGATGGACCAGTTTGAAGAAGTCCCCGCAGCAGCAGCAGCAGCAGGAGCAGCAGCAGCAGCAGCAGCATCCTTTGCAGGCGGCAGTGGGGCTGGGGGAGGGAGGCCCGGAAGGGGGAGGGGGAGGGGGAGGGGAAGNGGGGGGGGGGGGGGGGGGGGGGGGGGGGGGGGGGGGGGGGGGGGGGGGGGGGGGGGGGGGGGGGGGGGGGGGGGGGGGGGGGGGGGGGGGGGGGGGGGGGGGGGGGGGGGGGGGGGGGGGGGGGGGGGGGGGGGGGGGGGGGGGGGGGGGGGGGGGGGGGGGGGGGGGGGGGGGGGGGGGGGGGGGGGGGGGGGGGGGGGGGGGGGGGGGGGGGGGGGGGGGGGGGGGGGGGGGGGGGGGGGGGGGGGGGGGGGGGGGGGGGGGGGGGGGGGGGGGGGGGGGGGGGGGGGGGGGGGGGGGGGGGGGGGGGGGGGGGGGGGGGGGGGGGGGGGGGGGGGGGGGGGGGGGGGGGGGGGGGGGGGGGGGGGGGGGGGGGGGGGGGGGGGGGGGGGGGGGGGGGGGGGGGGGGGGGGGGGGGGGGGGGGGGGGGGGGGGGGGGGGGGGGGGGGGGGGGGGGGGGGGGGGGGGGGGGGGGGGGGGGGGGGGGGGGGGGGGGGGGGGGGGGGGGGGGGGGGGGGGGGGGGGGGGGGGGGGGGGGGGGGGGGGGGGGGGGGGGGGGGGGGGGGGGGGGGGGGGGGGGGGGGGGGGGGGGGGGGGGGGGGGGGGGGGGGGGGGGGGGGGGGGGGGGGGGGGGGGGGGGGGGGGGGGGGGGGGGGGGGGGGGGGGGGGGGGGGGGGGGGGGGGGGGGGGGGGGGGGGGGGGGGGGGGGGGGGGGGGGGGGGGGGGGGGGGGGGGGGGGGGGGGGGGGGGGGGGGGGGGGGGGGGGGGGGGGGGGGGGGGGGGGGGGGGGGGGGGGGGGGGGGGGGGGGGGGGGGGGGGGGGGGGGGGGGGGGGGGGGGGGGGGGGGGGGGGGGGGGGGGGGGGGGGGGGGGGGGGGGGGGGGGGGGGGGGGGGGGGGGGGGGGGGGGGGGGGGGGGGGGGGGGGGGGGGGGGGGGGGGGGGGGGGGGGGGGGGGGGGGGGGGGGGGGGGGGGGGGGGGGGGGGGGGGGGGGGGGGGGGGGGGGGGGGGGGGGGGGGGGGGGGGGGGGGGGGGGGGGGGGGGGGGGGGGGGGGGGGGGGGGGGGGGGGGGGGGGGGGGGGGGGGGGGGGGGGGGGGGGGGGGGGGGGGGGGGGGGGGGGGGGGGGGGGGGGGGGGGGGGGGGGGGGGGGGGGGGGGGGGGGGGGGGGGGGGGGGGGGGGGGGGGGGGGGGGGGGGGGGGGGGGGGGGGGGGGGGGGGGGGGGGGGGGGGGGGGGGGGGGGGGGGGGGGGGGGGGGGGGGGGGGGGGGGGGGGGGGGGGGGGGGGGGGGGGGGGGGGGGGGGGGGGGGGGGGGGGGGGGGGGGGGGGGGGGGGGGGGGGGGGGGGGGGGGGGGGGGGGGGGGGGGGGGGGGGGGGGGGGGGGGGGGGGGGGGGGGGGGGGGGGGGGGGGGGGGGGGGGGGGGGGGGGGGGGGGGGGGGGGGGGGGGGGGGGGGGGGGGGGGGGGGGGGGGGGGGGGGGGGGGGGGGGGGGGGGGGGGGGGGGGGGGGGGGGGGGGGGGGGGGGGGGGGGGGGGGGGGGGGGGGGGGGGGGGGGGGGGGGGGGGGGGGGGGGGGGGGGGGGGGGGGGGGGGGGGGGGGGGGGGGGGGGGGGGGGGGGGGGGGGGGGGGGGGGGGGGGGGGGGGGGGGGGGGGGGGGGGGGGGGGGGGGGGGGGGGGGGGGGGGGGGGGGGGGGGGGGGGGGGGGGGGGGGGGGGGGGGGGGGGGGGGGGGGGGGGGGGGGGGGGGGGGGGGGGGGGGGGGGGGGGGGGGGGGGGGGGGGGGGGGGGGGGGGGGGGGGGGGGGGGGGGGGGGGGGGGGGGGGGGGGGGGGGGGGGGGGGGGGGGGGGGGGGGGGGGGGGGGGGGGGGGGGGGGGGGGGGGGGGGGGGGGGGGGGGGGGGGGGGGGGGGGGGGGGGGGGGGGGGGGGGGGGGGGGGGGGGGGGGGGGGGGGGGGGGGGGGGGGGGGGGGGGGGGGGGGGGGGGGGGGGGGGGGGGGGGGGGGGGGGGGGGGGGGGGGGGGGGGGGGGGGGGGGGGGGGGGGGGGGGGGGGGGGGGGGGGGGGGGGGGGGGGGGGGGGGGGGGGGGGGGGGGGGGGGGGGGGGGGGGGGGGGGGGGGGGGGGGGGGGGGGGGGGGGGGGGGGGGGGGGGGGGGGGGGGGGGGGGGGGGGGGGGGGGGGGGGGGGGGGGGGGGGGGGGGGGGGGGGGGGGGGGGGGGGGGGGGGGGGGGGGGGGGGGGGGGGGGGGGGGGGGGGGGGGGGGGGGGGGGGGGGGGGGGGGGGGGGGGGGGGGGGGGGGGGGGGGGGGGGGGGGGGGGGGGGGGGGGGGGGGGGGGGGGGGGGGGGGGGGGGGGGGGGGGGGGGGGGGGGGGGGGGGGGGGGGGGGGGGGGGGGGGGGGGGGGGGGGGGGGGGGGGGGGGGGGGGGGGGGGGGGGGGGGGGGGGGGGGGGGGGGGGGGGGGGGGGGGGGGGGGGGGGGGGGGGGGGGGGGGGGGGGGGGGGGGGGGGGGGGGGGGGGGGGGGGGGGGGGGGGGGGGGGGGGGGGGGGGGGGGGGGGGGGGGGGGGGGGGGGGGGGGGGGGGGGGGGGGGGGGGGGGGGGGGGGGGGGGGGGGGGGGGGGGGGGGGGGGGGGGGGGGGGGGGGGGGGGGGGGGGGGGGGGGGGGGGGGGGGGGGGGGGGGGGGGGGGGGGGGGGGGGGGGGGGGGGGGGGGGGGGGGGGGGGGGGGGGGGGGGGGGGGGGGGGGGGGGGGGGGGGGGGGGGGGGGGGGGGGGGGGGGGGGGGGGGGGGGGGGGGGGGGGGGGGGGGGGGGGGGGGGGGGGGGGGGGGGGGGGGGGGGGGGGGGGGGGGGGGGGGGGGGGGGGGGGGGGGGGGGGGGGGGGGGGGGGGGGGGGGGGGGGGGGGGGGGGGGGGGGGGGGGGGGGGGGGGGGGGGGGGGGGGGGGGGGGGGGGGGGGGGGGGGGGGGGGGGGGGGGGGGGGGGGGGGGGGGGGGGGGGGGGGGGGGGGGGGGGGGGGGGGGGGGGGGGGGGGGGGGGGGGGGGGGGGGGGGGGGGGGGGGGGGGGGGGGGGGGGGGGGGGGGGGGGGGGGGGGGGGGGGGGGGGGGGGGGGGGGGGGGGGGGGGGGGGGGGGGGGGGGGGGGGGGGGGGGGGGGGGGGGGGGGGGGGGGGGGGGGGGGGGGGGGGGGGGGGGGGGGGGGGGGGGGGGGGGGGGGGGGGGGGGGGGGGGGGGGGGGGGGGGGGGGGGGGGGGGGGGGGGGGGGGGGGGGGGGGGGGGGGGGGGGGGGGGGGGGGGGGGGGGGGGGGGGGGGGGGGGGGGGGGGGGGGGGGGGGGGGGGGGGGGGGGGGGGGGGGGGGGGGGGGGGGGGGGGGGGGGGGGGGGGGGGGGGGGGGGGGGGGGGGGGGGGGGGGGGGGGGGGGGGGGGGGGGGGGGGGGGGGGGGGGGGGGGGGGGGGGGGGGGGGGGGGGGGGGGGGGGGGGGGGGGGGGGGGGGGGGGGGGGGGGGGGGGGGGGGGGGGGGGGGGGGGGGGGGGGGGGGGGGGGGGGGGGGGGGGGGGGGGGGGGGGGGGGGGGGGGGGGGGGGGGGGGGGGGGGGGGGGGGGGGGGGGGGGGGGGGGGGGGGGGGGGGGGGGGGGGGGGGGGGGGGGGGGGGGGGGGGGGGGGGGGGGGGGGGGGGGGGGGGGGGGGGGGGGGGGGGGGGGGGGGGGGGGGGGGGGGGGGGGGGGGGGGGGGGGGGGGGGGGGGGGGGGGGGGGGGGGGGGGGGGGGGGGGGGGGGGGGGGGGGGGGGGGGGGGGGGGGGGGGGGGGGGGGGGGGGGGGGGGGGGGGGGGGGGGGGGGGGGGGGGGGGGGGGGGGGGGGGGGGGGGGGGGGGGGGGGGGGGGGGGGGGGGGGGGGGGGGGGGGGGGGGGGGGGGGGGGGGGGGGGGGGGGGGGGGGGGGGGGGGGGGGGGGGGGGGGGGGGGGGGGGGGGGGGGGGGGGGGGGGGGGGGGGGGGGGGGGGGGGGGGGGGGGGGGGGGGGGGGGGGGGGGGGGGGGGGGGGGGGGGGGGGGGGGGGGGGGGGGGGGGGGGGGGGGGGGGGGGGGGGGGGGGGGGGGGGGGGGGGGGGGGGGGGGGGGGGGGGGGGGGGGGGGGGGGGGGGGGGGGGGGGGGGGGGGGGGGGGGGGGGGGGGGGGGGGGGGGGGGGGGGGGGGGGGGGGGGGGGGGGGGGGGGGGGGGGGGGGGGGGGGGGGGGGGGGGGGGGGGGGGGGGGGGGGGGGGGGGGGGGGGGGGGGGGGGGGGGGGGGGGGGGGGGGGGGGGGGGGGGGGGGGGGGGGGGGGGGGGGGGGGGGGGGGGGGGGGGGGGGGGGGGGGGGGGGGGGGGGGGGGGGGGGGGGGGGGGGGGGGGGGGGGGGGGGGGGGGGGGGGGGGGGGGGGGGGGGGGGGGGGGGGGGGGGGGGGGGGGGGGGGGGGGGGGGGGGGGGGGGGGGGGGGGGGGGGGGGGGGGGGGGGGGGGGGGGGGGGGGGGGGGGGGGGGGGGGGGGGGGGGGGGGGGGGGGGGGGGGGGGGGGGGGGGGGGGGGGGGGGGGGGGGGGGGGGGGGGGGGGGGGGGGGGGGGGGGGGGGGGGGGGGGGGGGGGGGGGGGGGGGGGGGGGGGGGGGGGGGGGGGGGGGGGGGGGGGGGGGGGGGGGGGGGGGGGGGGGGGGGGGGGGGGGGGGGGGGGGGGGGGGGGGGGGGGGGGGGGGGGGGGGGGGGGGGGGGGGGGGGGGGGGGGGGGGGGGGGGGGGGGGGGGGGGGGGGGGGGGGGGGGGGGGGGGGGGGGGGGGGGGGGGGGGGGGGGGGGGGGGGGGGGGGGGGGGGGGGGGGGGGGGGGGGGGGGGGGGGGGGGGGGGGGGGGGGGGGGGGGGGGGGGGGGGGGGGGGGGGGGGGGGGGGGGGGGGGGGGGGGGGGGGGGGGGGGGGGGGGGGGGGGGGGGGGGGGGGGGGGGGGGGGGGGGGGGGGGGGGGGGGGGGGGGGGGGGGGGGGGGGGGGGGGGGGGGGGGGGGGGGGGGGGGGGGGGGGGGGGGGGGGGGGGGGGGGGGGGGGGGGGGGGGGGGGGGGGGGGGGGGGGGGGGGGGGGGGGGGGGGGGGGGGGGGGGGGGGGGGGGGGGGGGGGGGGGGGGGGGGGGGGGGGGGGGGGGGGGGGGGGGGGGGGGGGGGGGGGGGGGGGGGGGGGGGGGGGGGGGGGGGGGGGGGGGGGGGGGGGGGGGGGGGGGGGGGGGGGGGGGGGGGGGGGGGGGGGGGGGGGGGGGGGGGGGGGGGGGGGGGGGGGGGGGGGGGGGGGGGGGGGGGGGGGGGGGGGGGGGGGGGGGGGGGGGGGGGGGGGGGGGGGGGGGGGGGGGGGGGGGGGGGGGGGGGGGGGGGGGGGGGGGGGGGGGGGGGGGGGGGGGGGGGGGGGGGGGGGGGGGGGGGGGGGGGGGGGGGGGGGGGGGGGGGGGGGGGGGGGGGGGGGGGGGCTGTCAGGCCCGCCACCTGGCAGGCTCTTGTCGTCTGGCAGTGCGGCCCCACGGACGCATGTTAGGGGCCCACCGCGTGCTTGAGGGCCGTGGAAGACGATGAAAGTAAGGGCGCACCTGGGAGTCAAAGAAGCAGTGCAGCCCAAGGCGCGTGCAGAGCTCGTAGCCGGCCCTGTCGGGATTGAGCACCACCAGGTGCTGCACCAGCCGCGACATGCTCCTCCTCCCGCTGCTGCTGGTGCTGCTGCTATCACTGCTGCCGCCGCTGCTACTGCTGCTGCCGCTGCCGCTGCTACCACCGTTGCTGCCGCTGTTGCCAGTGCCACTGCTGGTGGTGATGGTGGTGGTGGTACTGCTGCCGCTGCTGCTGCCGCCCTCCTCCCCACGGAGACAGGCGAGGAAGAGGTGCATCATGGGCGCCCACGCAGCCGTGAGCTCCGTCACAATCACCGCGCGCCCGCCGCCCTCGGCAGCCATGGCTGCGCTCTCCAGGACGCGCTCCAGCCTGCACACGCGCCCTCTCAGACAAAACATATGGAGGAACCTGGAATACAGACTTGTGTAACGTGTTGCCTATTCTATTCCCGAAATTGATTTCCACATTCCCTGTTTTTTGCTCCTCAGGGGCAGGCATTGGTGTAGGTGCAGCTATGTAGGCTAGGTGTAGCTACCACTCAAGTTATCATCTGTGTTGCGGCCAACGTGATGGGCTTTCAAAGTGGCAGTCTGCGGCGTCAACCCGGGTGGAATTTTTCTGGAACCACTGCATGTGGCCCATGTCGCCGGGCCTGGTCGCAGTGACACGTGCCGGCCCGTTGACATGCCACGCGGTGCTACTTGGCGTTGCATCATCTCTCTCGAGATGCACAACTTGATAGTGGGTGCATCGCCTGCTGACAGTTGGCACTCTGGAGTCTGCAGGCGCACACCTGACGCGAACCGGTGTCTAGCACAGGCGTGAGACCATGGCTGTTACTTATTTGCGCTACTTAAAACAATGGCGTTCTTGTCCTGGGTAACCAGAGGAATGCCAAAGGCCATGGCCCCATCAATGACACCCACTGTCGCACCACTGAGAACGGGAACAAGCAGCCCAGACCCCTTTCATGCCCTCCCCCCCGCTTCCCCTTCCAGACACACACCCCCCTCCCCCAACCCCGCGCCTCCTCCCTCCCTCCCTCTCTCCCTCCCTCCCTCCCCCCCTCCTTTTCTTTGCAAAAGAGAAGCAGTGTTGGAAGCTCCAGAAACTAGAAGATTCCCATGGCAGGAAGCAGCTGCTCCGTCATGTCATGACCAGCATGACACGCGGCATGACACGTGGCAGCTTCCCATCTTGCTCCTTTGCCAGGAGGGGGGGACCACCTCAGCGCAAAATCCGCACAAGAGCCCACACTCTCTCGAGTATCTGGATGCGTTGAGCCTGGTCGTGGTGACACGCGGCAACTCTACAAGGCCAGTCTTCTCTCTACAGAGGGCCTTGCAGGGCGCAAAAAGGGCAGAGACTTGCGCGTTGCGCCATGTGTCCTGTTTTCTGTTGAATCCGTTCCTCTGTTCAGAGCCTGCCTCTGACTTAGTTCTGACTGACTGTCGACTTGGTGTTGACTGGGTGGTGACCCGGCGTTGGCGAGCCTTGGATGTAGCATGAAGGAGGTACGGAGTAATGGGACCTTCTTGCGTGTGGTTATGCAGCACGCTGTATTCATTGTTGCAGAAAATTTCCAATGGGAGTCACAAGTGAGCGGGAGCTAACCTGCCAATTTAAGATTTTCATTTGCGGTTGCCGGGCTGGTTGTACTTATTTCCGTGCAGACTTTGCTAGGTGTGCATGTGTGCAGCTCTGAGGATGAAGAGAGACAAATATATACATATACATATATACATGTGTATGTATATATATACATTTATGTATGTATCTATGTATGTATATAAATTGGATACATCTCAATGTGTATGTATATACATGTGTATATTTCAATGTATATGTGTATACATACACATATGTATGTGTTTATATAACATATGTATGTGAGAGTTTCAGGATGACTATAGTGCTCACTGTACCTCGCAGATGCCGCCTCAGCAGGAGAGACAGGTGGCAGTTCAGCAGGCGAGGGTGCCGGTCGCTGAGCTGGCAGGACATCCACACCGCCTTGGGCACCTGTCTGCGGCCGCAAAGGGACAGGTGGGGGACTTTCAACGCTTGGAATCTGGCTCCCAACATTACTGGAGCCTCCTCCACGTGGCGCAGCCACAGCCACTCCCTTCCCAACTTCCTCTTGACTAGCGATTGACCTTGCGCCCTGAGCTTGGGCAGCGGCCGCAGGGGCCTCCATCGAGTCTCTCGGTACGATTGCTTCGACGCCACCAGTTGCCCATGGTGCGTCGGATGCCCAGGCTTTGGCATCAGCCCCTGTGGCGGACAAGTTCCAGGGAGGGCCACGTGGTGCCTCTGCCAGCTGATTGCTCTGTGTGCTGCCAGCTGTCTGTGTGAAGTTAGTCATTGGGCCTGCTGATGTGGCGTTCAAAAAGCTGGCCACCAGGCCCAAACTGTAGTTGTGTAGGCTTGAAGCGGGGGTCCAGGTGGCAGTTTCCAGGTGGCGGAAGGCTAGCAGGGAGAGTACAGTCAGCGCTAATACAGTTGCTATGATGCGTAGGTGGAGAGCTCGATGTTTGACAGCCGCCCAAATTTTACTAGATGCAAATCTGATGGCAGACATGGGGCGTGAGCCAATCCGCGAGCAGCTCTCAGCATGTGAGTCCAGGCTGGCAATACAACCTCCATGGGTCCCCACTGTAACTTCGTGGTCGAAATTTCTACTTGCCAAACTTCTACTTGCCATATCTGGACTTGAGCCCCTCATGCTGTCATCGATGATATACTCCCCAAGAAGAGTTCACTCGCATTTTAGTTTCTAGGTCAAATCTGCTCGTCAGATGGAACTCAATCAGGAAATTAAGCCACAAGCCGAGTTTTTAGTTTGCATAGCAGAGGATTAACCATGACAGGTACTTCACGATAAGGAAATATAAGCATCATCGATCGCGAAGCATCAGATTTATCAAGCTGAGATCATGTTTGCGAACTTTTCTCTTACCAGATCAGAAAGACTCTCCTGACAGTTTTCATGTACTGATTCACGGCAATGGAAGCCTATCTACTATCGGTACTCTAGCATACAGAAGTTTACCTTTGAAGATTGATGTGTTCAATCTACACCTCGTGCGACAATTAACGAACTCGGTGCAATGGAACCACCTTTTTTCATCTTGATGAGCTCGCAATTTGACGTAGTTAGGGGCCTCAACATGCAGACAGCCACAGCTCACCAATCATTCACAGCTAAAGCCACTTTCACGGCCACTTGCTGCTACAAATTCGTGATGATATCGAGTACGAAACGAAGTTTGTGGTCCATGCATTTTCGCGAAGTCTGCGTGTCGATGTGAGGACAATGTCTTCCTCCAGCTTTTTCATGTAGACCTCTTCCAAACCTCCCATGAAAGACGCGCAAATGTAAAGCGGCCATAGCCGGACTCTCATCGGATGATTTCTCACGAGGAATCGCACGAACAGTTCCAGCCGCATGCATGGTACAATAGGAAGTCTTGAGCACCAGGTTCATGCTTTGGCGGACTTATCGCTATATATACTTCAAAAGTCCTTGGAGCTAGTGAAAGGCTTAAATTCATGGGGATGAAAGAAGTGCCCGAGAAGCAGTCAATATTGCGTCAGGAAATTGTCCGGGCTAGTTATTAGCGGTGACTGGCTGTTGGATCCGGACACCGAGCTTCGGACGTCGGGAAGAGGCCATTCTTTCGATGGCAGCATTCAACCGTCAAGTTTCCTGAGCGATGGACCTGTGTCATGTCAGCATTGCATGCCCAAGTGTCGACGTCTTACCCCGACGTTCGACAACAGCGCTCATGCCCGTCTTTCATAACGTCAAAAATAGCCCCATGCATGATCGCTCTTGCTTCAAGCCTTGCGACTCATCTCAAAGCCTCGTCGCATAACGAAGCAGTTGAAATTTTTGGAAGAATGCCCTCTTTGGATTGTGGAAAGAGGGCGCTCTGGAGATAACTGTCGCCTTCGCATACGTGGTTGATTGGGTTCACAAATAAACGAGGACTTATGACTGTCCCGTTGTTTGTTTGACAATTTGTCTGTAATTTTATTTTATCTCAAGTTGAATGCGCCCAATAAGCAGGAAGTCAGGTGAAGGCTAAGTCTAGATTTACGTGCAAACGAAATTCTTAAGTAAAGGTCGGGATAAGGGTGTTGTGCTTTGCTTTTGACCAGTTTCGATCCAAGGAAATTCGTTACACCATAGGATTAGTGGTCCGTTTTTAAAAGTTAACAAAGAAATTGGCAGAAGGAACTTAGCATCCCTAGCACCCACTATAGGCCACGAGCTCGCCTTGGAAAGGAAGAAAAGCTTCAGGTATGAGAAAGAGAAAGGCACCAGATACAGGGACCAACATTGTCGAGGAGCAGAATGGGACAGTCAAATATCCTCCCCACAAGAAAGCAAACTCCTCCGCAGGTGTGTGTCATACTACCCCTAGTACTTAGTATCCAAATTCTTCTTGAACTCTTTCTGGAAAGCGCTTCTTTCTTCCCCATTATTGAACAATACTGAGGGTAGACAGTGAGAAAGGCAAGGGCTGGCTGCTCTGTCGAGGTTAGCGACATGGGCTGGGCTTGGCTGAGCCAAGCCAACTTTCAGAGGTTTTTGGGGGGTTTATGTGCTAAGGTCGGGGCTAGATGAATCCAGGGGGGGCGCAACTGGCACGATGCAGCTCCACCTCACAGCTTTGCGCTGAGCTTTCTCTCTTTCAAGTCTTTGCAACAGAGATGACAGAGTGGGGCTTTTGATTTAGGGTTTGCAAGGGTGTAGCGGGTGGTGCAGCTTGCTGCCAATCGCAGCATTTTCTGAATCCCCGCTTGGCCCCCCTTTGCCCCCCCTCGCCCCCCTGTTCTCACTGAATCTTCACTTGTACACACACACACACAAGCACACGTACACGCATACACGCACACGCGCGCGCGCACACAATGTACAGGTGTACATTGCAACATGGGCCCTGGCCAGACAGGTGAGCGCCACAGACTCCAGGCAGGACCAGATGTGCCCCGCACAGGTGCTGGCTGGTGGAGGCTGCCTTCAGCCTCTTCTCGGCATTGTGGTGGAGAAGCTTGCTAGGACACCTGGTGACAACCGTTGCGTTCCCCGGCTGATTCTAGAATGAGGGCTGCTCCTGGGGCGAGAGCGAGTGAGAGGGAGGGAGGCATGCCGGGAGGGGGGAGGGGAGGAGAGGGGGTAGGGGGGCAGGAAGTGGGAAGGGAGGCGTGAGCGGTTGGGAGGTGAGAGGTGGGAGGTGGAAAGGGAGGGGGGAGAGGGAGGGAGGGAGGAGGAAACTCTGCCCCCCATGATGCCGAGCTCATGAGCTGCCTAGGGTTTAGGGGAGCATGCGGAGATTCGGGTCCAGGTAAGAGTTTAGGGCTTCGTTGTAACTAGGGGAGGAGCTTTGTGAGCCGGGTTTCCAGGTGCTGGGCAGGGGAGGGAGGCTCTCTTCTCTCTCTCTTTCTCTCGCTGTCTTCAGTGCCCTTCCTAATGCACCTCGTCTTCCGCAAGTCAATACCTGACCAGGAAAGGGGGGCACATTTGCTGCTTGACTTCTCATGAATAGCTTCTTGCGTGCGAGATTTGCAACACACTTTCACATCTCGTTGCGGTGACCCCTGCCCTCGTTCATTCACCCCCCACTCCTCCCCTTCTTGTCCCGTTCCTCTCTCTTAGCACATCAAAGAACACCATCAAGGGCCCAAAGCCCGGTTTTGTGGCGCTTCGCTATGGTCAGGGGTTGGGGTTTAAGATTTAAGCCTCTCCATGGTTGGGGACATGCGTGGGCCAGGCGCAGCTGGCTGGTGGCTAATACGGGCACTTTCTCCTATCACTCTCTCTGATAGGCTCAAATCTGGCTTAGAGGGTTCCTGTGATGATTTTGGAAGTGTTTGACTTCCCCATTGGGTCTGTTGACTTCGTTGACTTTGCTGAACTCAGCTCAGCTGACTTGGAAGTTCCCACTCCATGGAGCTTTTTGAGGTCGTTGACTTGCCTGTTGACTCCGTTGACTCCTGCTGATTTTGCTGTCTGTGCAGGCCCCCCACAGCAGGCCAGCAAAGATGAGAAGTCAAACGCCCAGCTGTCAGCGGCTGCTGGAGTGAAGCTGCCCGGGAAGCAAGCAGCGGCTACAGGTGGCAAGCACAGGAGCGGTCCCCCGCCAGCTGGCGCAGGGCCGGGAGGCATGAGCTCCAACTGGCAGCTTCTCAAAGCTGTACGTGCCCCGAGCTCACCATAGTTCTGATAGTAGCCCTGGCAGGGCCGCAAATTAGGGTTTCCATCGCCTGTTCTGCTCAATCTGAGTATTCATGAAGTCAGTCTGTCCTCAACTTCCTTCTTTGGTCCCTCTCTTTTCGTGTTTGTTTGTCTCGGTGCCTGCATGCGTGCGTCTGTGCATATGTCCGTGCGTGCATCTGTGCGTGCATCCACAGACAATGCAGCAGCATCAGAGGAAGAGGCCGGGGAATGGCAGCCACTCGAATGAGCGCAAAGCCCCCCCCCCATCTGCCGGAGAAGGAGGAGCCGCGTCAGAGGCCTCTCACCACAATCATGGCGGCGGCGGGAGCAGGCCGTTGAATCTCGGGCTGCCACGTGGCACCTCCGCTGTCCATGGCGGGTTGCCAGGTGGCGATGTGGCGGGAGAGGAGGCCCTGCAGAAGCTCAGGCCTCTCAGCTCGGACTTTAGGCAAGGCCCGGCTCCCTTCTTCTCGGGTTTCACCTTCTGTTTCTTCTTCTTCTCCTCCTTCTTCTTCTCCTCCCTCCTCCCTCTTCTTCTTCTGCTTCTTTTCCTCCCTCCTCGCTCCTCTTCTTTCTCTTTGTCCCCTCCTCCTCCTCCTCTTTCTCTATCTGTGAGTATGTGCTTCTGTGGTTACCAGTGAAGAAACTGGTGGTTTCTTTCAATGATGCCAAACCAGAGGGTTTCTCTCTGATTAGCGGGTACTAAGTTCCCGGAGGACGGCACTCACTCGCAAGCTGTTTCGCACGAGCCTACTGGACTTGCGGCAGAGCGTGGGACACGCCTCTCTCCGGAAGCTCACAACATGCTAGAAGAAGAGCTCCTGATCAGCAAATAAAAACTCGCGGGTGGCGGGTGGGGGGGCGTGCAGTCTGACAAAGGTGGCGGCCATGGACTGCGAGATGGTGGGCGTGGGCGTGACGGGCGCGCGCAGCATCCTTGCGCGCGTCTGCATTGTACGCCAGCTGTCCTCTCTCCCCAGCTGATGCACCCAGCATGCCCCCGTCCCAGCGGTTGGGCAGGGCCTTCCCCTCTGCTCGTACAGGACGTCGCGACAGCCTTTCGCAAATGTCTTGGCTCCCAACATGGGTCTCAAAAACATAGTGATGATTCTGCAGTGGGGAAGGGGAACGGGCGTGCGTGGGAGCGGTGCGCTGATGGTGGCACTGCAACTGCAACTGCGCGTCGTTGCTGTTGCCATGTGTGCCTGGCGCGTGGGGGGCCTTGGGCGGGCTGACTTCCGGCTGCTGGCCGCTTGGTAGGGGCTGCTGGCGCATGCTGGGGACTGGGGTTTGGGACCTTGAGGGGGCTGGCTGCTGGCTGCTGGCTAGGGGCTGACTGTGAGCTGCGGGCCGCTTGCTGGGGGCTGGGGGCTGGGGGCTAAGGGCTGGGGGCCTCCTGGGAGCCGGCTGACCGTGTGCTGCGGACTGGAGATTGCTGACTGTTGGTTGGGGGCTGGGGTCTGGGGCTTCGGGGTTTGGGGGCTGTGTTGCTGGGGGGGGGGGGGCGGCCATGCGGGCAGGTGAACGCGCACGGCAACGTGGTGTACGACAAGTTTGTGGCGCCCCTGGAGAAGGTGACGGACTACCGCACGTTTGTGTCGGGCGTGCGCGCCTCCGACCTCCGCGCCGGCCGAGGTGAGCGCTGCTGCTCCTCTGCTCCTCTGGGCTCTGGCTGGGTTTTGTTGTGATCTGTGCGGTACCCGCTCGCTGGCCCTCTTTACCCGCCAGCCCCTCCACACCAGCCTCCATGCACTTCCCCCTGCCACCCGCCACCCGCCACCCCTCCCTTTTTCCTTCGCC
This sequence comes from Mesotaenium endlicherianum, assembly GCA_009602735.1. NCBI lineage: Eukaryota > Viridiplantae > Streptophyta > Zygnematophyceae > Zygnematales > Mesotaeniaceae > Mesotaenium > Mesotaenium endlicherianum. The sequence continues at coordinate 513,112 of WELA01012227.1, forward strand.
CAAATGATTCCTTCACCCTCCCCCCC
>WELA01012227.1:523739-533842 GCA_009602735.1 Mesotaenium endlicherianum
GGGGGAGGAAAGGGGGAGAGAAAGGGGGTTGGGGGGGGGGAGGCGGTACCTGGCCGCAGGAGGGCGGCGTCGATGAGGTCGGGTCGGCTGGTGGCGGCGATGACAAAGACGCCCGAGAGGCCCTCGACGCCGTCGAGCTCGGTGAGCAGCTGGTTGACGACGCGGTCAGTGACGCCGGTGCTGTCGTGGCCGCGCTTGGGAGCGATGGCGTCAAACTCGTCGAAGAAGAGCACGCACGGCGCCGCGCGCGCCGCGCGCGCGAAGACCGCGCGCACCGCCTGCTCCGACGCGCCGATGTACTTGTCCAGCAGTTCAGGGCCCTTCACTGAGATGCACCGCATGCCCCCGCCGCACGCGGCGGCGGCGACGCCGACGATGTGCGTCTTGCCGCACCCGGGGGGGCCGTACAGCAGCACGCCCGAGCGCAGCCGCAGGGGCGCGCGCGCAAACACGCCCGGGAAGCGCGAGGGGAGCTCCAGGATTTCCTGCAGCGCCGCGCGCGTCTCCGCGAGCCCCCCCAGGTCCGCCCACGACCGCGGCGCTCGCCCGTCGCCCGCTGAGGCCGCCTTGGCCACCCCCCGCATGCCAGCTGGCACAAAGCCGTCCTGCGCGTCCCCAAAGTCCCCCTCGCTGAGCTCTGCGGTGGCGCCGCCGCTTTCCGGCCTCCTCCTCGCCTTTCCTGCCGCCCCCTCCCTCTGCGGAGTGGCGCGCGGTTGCCCGCTCCCGTCGCTTGCGGACGAGGCGGCAGCCGCGCCTCTGGCCCGGCTGGCTGAGCTGGCGCGCGACAGCGCCTCGCTGCAGGAGGCAGTCGACGGGGCCTCTGCAGGGAGATTTGACGAGGAAGGGTGGGGAGGGTGGGGGGGAGTGAGAAGCCTGGCGGCCGCCGAGTGGACGGCCCTGTCCACAAGGACCTCAATGTCTGATGGATCGTAGCCCTGACACCTGGCAGCGATGCGCGAGGCGAGGGCCTGGGAGCACCGCAGACCGCGGGCCTCGACCGCGTGCATCAGAATGGCCGCCCGCTCCGCCTCGGCCGGCGCCGGGAGCTCCACGTGGAAGTCGAAGCGGCACGCGGCCAGCAGCTGAGGTGGCAGCGCGTCGTGCGCTCTCGCCGTGGCGAGCAGCGCCACCAGCCCGTGCCTTTGCTGCAGAGAATGGCTCAGCATGACAAACACGGGGAGCGAGGAGGGGGGGTGAGCTTCAACCCGCGCTTTCTATGGCAGGTTCATGGGCAGGGCAGCGTAATGCTTTGCGAAGTGGGGGTAAACATTCAGCACATTTGCAAGGGTTCACTTCCCAGTCAGAGCTGTCGAGTGAGTAATACTCACCCGCAAACCACACGAGTCACAAGCCCAAGTGCGACGCACGCACGCACGCAATCGCAGCGTACACATGTGCACGCGCACACGAGAAGGTGAAGCTGATCTCAGCTGCCCCTCCCGTTGAACCATTCCCGGGAATGCACAGACTAACGCCAGCGCCAGAGGCAGCGCAGCCAGTACCAGCGCCACCCACAGTGCCAGTCTCGAGGCTCCAGAATCTCAAGGGCTTAAGCCCAAACTGGAATCCGATGAGAAGAAAGGTGCTGAGGATGCGGGCAGCCGGGCTTTATTGGGTGTAAAAAACTTCGCTTTGCGATTACACAGGATGATTGGCAGAAAGAGGGCCTGCATGCGCAACAGCAGGTGCCCCATGGCCATCCATGCCAGCTGCGACGTCCGCACAGGTGGCACGAGGGCGGGGCCAGGTGTCAAAACACGATGAGTCTGCGATCTACATAGTCAGTATGAGCGTGCAGAAAAGTAGCTGGCAGGCCCCTGGGGTGGGGGGCGGGGGAGGGGAGGGCTGCGAGGGGAAGGGAACAGCACGCAGAAACCTGGCAGGAATCAATGAGGTCGCAGAAGTGCTCCACCAGCGCTCCCGCTGTGGGATTGACGCCGCCCGGCTCGCCGTCCGCAGGCGCAGGCAGCAGGGCATCCAGGTCGTCGAAAACGATGACAGCTGGTGCGCAGCGGACAGCCTCCCTGACGGCCTCCAGGAGGGCCGCCCGGACTTCCTGGGGCGGCTCGCCGGCCAGGTCGCCGCACCGCACGTGGACACCATGCGCGTGACAGGTGGCGGGCTTGCCAAGCTCGAGCGCGATTGCGAGCGCCAGCCTGGTCTTCCCGCTCGCCTGCGGCCCGTGCAGCAGGATCCCTCCCCCCCGAGGGGGAAGAGGGTGCGCAGCCCCCGCGCTCAGGCTATCGTGCGCAGCGGTGGGGCATGTTTCTCGCGACAGCTGGCACCGCAGCCTCGCCAGGGCCTGCTCTGCTGGCGCTTTCAGCCAGCTCAAGCTTTCAAGGTTGGGGCTCTCGCCAAGCGGGGTCGGGGGGGAGGAAGACGGGGGAGCAGGGAAGGATGAAATGCGGTGCCTCAGGGGATCCGACAGCTGGCTCCTCGGAGCAAACTGCGGCGGCGCCAGCTGGACCCGGCACGTGCCAGCTGTCACTGCGTGCACGAGGCCAGCGAGGGAGGCGTACGAGGCCGGAGGAAGGGGGGGACTGCGAGCAATTTCCTGCTGAGCTGGCCCTGACCCCTGCTCCACAATCTTCTCCTCTCCATCAAGGTTCTCTGTTGCACCCGCTTGCGAGCCAAAGGTCAGGACGAACTTGACCGCCCGCACTTTGGCGCTGCCGCCCGCAGCTGAGCTGCTGCTGGCAGCGCCCCTGGCGGCCGTGCCGGCAGACGTCGATGACAAGGAGGAGGAGGAGAAGGAGGAGGAGGAGGGGGAAGAGCGTATTCTAAAGTCAAGCACCGTCCCCTGGGCCACAGGCATGTCCAGCTGCCGCGTCCCCCGCGCTTGCCCCCTTGCGTCTCCAGACGTGCACGCCAGCCCCTCCTCGGTCTCCCACCTGTCCCCAACTGCTGGCCCCACTCCTCCCACCTCGCCACCGCTGCCCTTGCGTGCGTCTGCCTGGCCCCCGCCCCCCCTGCCAGCCCCCCGGCCGTCTCCTCCCCCTGCGCCGGCCCCGCAGTGACACGTGGCGGAAGGCGTCTCTCCCCCTCTCTCAGCGCACCTTGCGCTTCCCGCACAACCCTCACCACCACCGCCACCGCCACTGCCACCACCACCGCCGCCGCCGCCGTGCTCACACTCACACCCGCCGCGTGCGCATCCACAAGCGTATGGTGCGCCCGCGGCACTTTGCACGTGAGCGCCAGCACCAGCCATGTTCAATTTCCCTTTCTGAGAGAGATTGGCCGGGAGCTCTGGCGCAGCCTCCTCTTCCTCCTCCTCTGCAGGCCCCAGGCAAGCACGCGCCCATTCGAGCAGCAGAAGGGCGGCGCCCGACACTCGGTGTCCGCCCGCGCCTACAGAGGAGCTACCCAGGGGCCGACAGCTGGCTGCAGATAAGGAAGGAACCGAGTTGGCACCAGCCAGGAGCGCCACGTGTCCGTCCAGGGCCCCGCCGCTGCTCTTTGTTCTACTCCCCCCCCCCATCTTCCCGCTGCTGGCCGCTCCTGTCCCGCCCCCGCCAACTCTCCTAGCCCCGTCAGCCGCCAGCTGTGCGCTGCCGACGCTCTCGATCTCCTTCATCAGGCCCAGCATGCTCCCCCCCGGCGCCAGCTGCTGCTCAGTGACAGCGACGAGCGGGGACAGGTAGACCTCGCCCACGGCCCTGCCTGCGACTGCCGCAGCAGCAGCCGGCGCAGAGCAGGCCTGCAAGCACACCCTGGAAAAGAGGCGCGCCCCTATCTCGAGGCAGAGGGTGGGAGCGAGCATCACGTGCCCCTTGTGCACTCCCTCGAAAATGCGCAGCTGCACCGCCAACCACGGAGGATGCCCCCCCCCTGCCCCCCTCTCCTCTCTCCCGCCGGCACCACCCTCGCTGCGCTCCCCGCCTGCCGCCTGGCGCGCGCCGGCCCCAAGCTGGCCAGGCGCAGCTTGTGCTGCCACGTCGCGGCGGCCAGCTGGCGGCACGCGGTGGTGCAGAGACGAGGGTCTGGCTTGAGCAGAAGCCTCGGGCGGACAGGGGTTGGAGGAGATGCAGAACAGCTGTCCCGCTTTGAGGCCCGCACTGGCAGCTGTCGCGGGCGACACAAACACGCAACAGGAGGGTGCCACCTGGCACTTCAGGGGCCCGGCGGCAAATGATTTCCACAGCCCCCGCTCCAGGCCCTGCACCCTGAGCCAGACAAGTGGCGCGTCCGTGTCAGGCGCCATGTGGCCCTGCTCTGACGGGCCTGCGGCGTCTGACTGTTGGGTGGGGCCGGCTGCGCCAGCGCGCCCACCGGCCTGGGAGTTGCTGCCACCTGTCCCCTTTGGTTCCTGCTTCTTCCTCTCCTTGGGCGCAATGACTAGGTCGCTACCCGGGCCCAGCCTCACAAGGGGAGAAGGTGTGCAGGATAACACTCTGAGAGTGAGACACGCCTGGCTCCTTACCCAGATGGGCAGCAGCTGACCCTCCTCTAGGACCGCCACCTGGCAAGACTCCAACCAGCAATATCAGGGTCAGAGGCTTTAAGCCACCAGTCAGCCCAGGTGGCGGGCTCCAGAACCTGGTCAAGGACCAAAGCCAGCCACTTGGCAGGGTTTGCAGTCACGAGGTTCAAACCCCCAAAAACCTACCTGTGAGAGGCCAACCAAATAGCCAAAAAGGGAGCCGACTATAAACGAAAGATGGGCATGACGTCTGTGCTCAGGAGAGGCTCTTCCCACTGTATTCCTACGCTACAAGAGGACAAGGAGCAAGTTATTGGAGAGAGAAGGGCTGACAAGGAGAAAAAGGTGGTCGATGAATGGAACTCCACGAAGCAGCCAGGCACGCATAAGGCAGAGGGGGAGAGTGGGCATCCCGCATAGCCAGCGCTTCGTTCCCAGCAATGCTGCTCATCCGCAGTGTCACCCGTTCCTCCTCTTAAAGGTGTGTACGCGTGTGCGTGCGTGCGCGCGCGCGCGCGCGTGTGTGTGCGTGTGTGTGTGTGTGTGTGTGTGTATGCGTGTGTGTGTGTGTGTGTGTACACGCGTTCGCAAGAGCGGGTACGCGTACGCGGTAGAGTGCGCGAGGGGAGCCTTGCAAACCTCCACAGGGGGGGAAAGAGGGGGAAGGAACAAGTCACAGGTGTGAGGAGCAGGGATCCACCTGACTGAGGATGCTGTCTTCCAAGTGCGCCTGGTTGAGCTGGAGCATCTCCCAGTCGTCCTCGCTGGCAGGCTCCATCATGACCCTCTCAGCCTGCGCCACCTCCTGCGCCTTCCTCAGCCGGACCTTCACCCGCGTGCCATCTGTTAGGCCCATGCGCTCCGCCAGCTTGGCGGGGACCTCCAGCGCGCCCCCGCGCGCCGCGGCGCCCATCCACGCCAGGTGCCACCTGGCAGTACGCGTTTGGGCGCCGGCTTGCCCGGGCTCAGCGGCCGGCCGGCCTTGGTCCCGACCCTTGCCTCGAGCGGGCCGAGCCCGGAGCTCCAATATAAGAGGGACATCTGGCAGGCCGTCCTGCGAAAGTAGGGCCAGCAGGCTCTGGGGCAGCGCCACAAAGCACGTCTGCTCCGGCACCAGCTGCACCACCAGATCCATCCTCCCCCAGCTGCGCCTCTAGCCACCAGCAGAGGACGATACAGAAGCGCCAGATGGCGCACAGCGAGCTGAGCAGAGCTTGGCCCTGAGAAGCCCTCGCTGCCTCTGCCTGTCAGCCTCTAATAACCTCTAGCAGCCTCCTTTACTCCTTAAGCCCGACAACCCTTAGCCTGCAGCCTCTGCGGCCTGTAACTCTTGTAACCTAAAGCCCTTTGAAAAACCTCCCCGGCACCAGACGCTTTGCAAACACTGGCGCCAGAAAGTACCAGACCCTAAAAAAAAAAAAAAACCTTCAGTGGTACACAGATGCGTCACACTGATGCGCAGGCGTGGTGGCAGGAATGGCGAGGGCGACAACTGCAGAAAGCACATACACACAGACGCACTCGTGGCGTTCTATAAGGTCTGCCCAAACCCTAGAGTGTCCTCAGTCCTGACGCCCTCCTGAACTTTTTGTTTTAAAGCCCTGCCAGATTACATGCCCCTCCCTTCAACCCTCACTTTCTGGCTTCGACTACGACTTATGTTGCAGGTGGAGGATCCGTGTGCCTCTTTTGACTTTCAAGATTGCAAGGGAAAGACAAAGCGGCGGTTGCCCAGATTTGACAGGCTAGCTGGCAGTCTAGTGCCTTGTGGCTGTTCAGCCAGGACTAACTTGTGAGAGCCCAGATGGTGACTTCAGGCTTCATCGTAAGAGACATGTGGCGCCTTCTGACAGCCTGGGGCAAGAGGGTCCTCTGCGCCACAGCAGTCCCAGAACTTGGCAGCATAGGGGGGATCGTCGTCTTTCAGCTCATAATACCTGCAATTGCACATACTTTCTGGGTTTAAGATTCAGGACTCCGTCATTAAAAGAAAAACGAAAAACACACGTCTGTGGAGAGGGTTAGAAACGTTCTCTCACTCCAATCTCGCTCACAGTTGCCAAATCACGCGCTAACAAACCTTTTCACGTTCCCCAACTGCAACGGCCAGCTATGACTCACTATGTCCCAGAATATCTGGCTAAAAGTAGGCGCCATATACACAGACCACCACAAGTGCCTAAAAACGGAGATGCCAAAAATATGGAAAAAAAAATCCACTTGAAGAGGCCCAATCTATCCTGCTGGCTCCACATCCTACACTGACTCTACTTTTCGTCTTGTTCCTCGTGCATCCAAATTCATCCGGCTAGGATGCTAGCGGAGGGCCTGTCATTCTGCCGCCATCTTTAAAAGATAAAAACACCGACTCAAAGGCCCACAAACGGCTTGCACCGGATTTAAAAACACCCCCCAATATCAATTTGAACTCCCCAGCAGCAGCGAGTGAAACTTTCACTACCAAGGAATGCCCACTGGGCATGCATCATTGCATGTAAGGGAGTGTGGAAACACCTCTTCTGGTCATCGTGACGCCTAGAAACGAACATAGAACGATGAAATTGACATGACGACGGGCTATTGCTGCTCTTATAATACGTGGCTTTGCACCGACGACAAATGCTTTGTTGTAACGAAGCATCCATACTAAGATAACACGGGCATCAATCTGTCAAGGCTCTCAAGGTATACTGTGATGCCTCAGCCATGTACTTGTCATTTGTAGGTGATGACACTCGCTAGCTCGTTTGGAAGTGAAGTAGATGGGTGCATAAAGTATAGCCTACATTCCACATGCTTGGGGGGGGGACTCATTATAGGATTCGGGGAAGTACGAACTTCGTTTGTGTATAGCAGTCAAAGCACATAAGGGTTTGTAGCAGTTTGTAATTCTTCAATATGATGATATAAGGACGCGTGTGGAGTTCCCTTCCATGGAGGCATGGCTCTTGAGTCTAGACTCCAGAGTCCGGAAACCCTGCAAATTGCAATGTCATGAAGTGGAGTATCCACGTGAAATTTGGGCTACGATGCCAAACCATGCTAAACGACGAACTGCAACGAACTGACCCCAACGCGTATGAAGTTATGGGGCCTAGGCCCAGGTTGGCCCAGGTGTGGCCCAACTTCTGTGAGCCAGTGCTGCATTTGCAAAGAAGTCTTGAACCCACTTTAACCTGGTCAATCCGTCGTAATGACGCGGGAGCCCTCGTGTACGATAGAGTTCGAACCAGTTCGAACATATGCGTGACTCTGGCGTGACTGCTCAGACTGGCTCAGACCAGCTGAGACCAGGCTGAGACGGCGTTATGGCACCGAACAGCACCGAAGACAGTCGAACGGCGAAGACCACCGAGAATATCTTCCGCTGGGGCACGCAGGGGCACGCAGGGGCGCTTGGGCAGTGGGGGCCACTGTAAGGAGGAGGCCAAGGCTGTGTTCCGGCTGAACTCAGGCGAGCTGGTTTTGCAGCAGTTTTGTTCATTGCTCTCTCGTATACATCTAGTCTGCTGAGCGACCTCTGCCTCAGCAGCTTGACTACCTGCACAATGCTCGTAGCCGCTGCACGGCCATGGTTCTCGCTTCCTACATGAGACTCTTGTGTGTTGAAGCTCGCTAAGGTGGCGATTGAATATCTCACTGCACATGCCGTGAGCTTGTAGATATGAATTCCCTCTTGCGACAGCCCGCTCTTCAGGAGTCATCCTTTCTTGGACAAATTTTGCAGGGTTTGACGACTTTCACTCCAGCTGGGCGAAGCCAGCAACAGTCGCTTTGGAAAGTACGTTCCAGTAAGGGGCGTTGTGATCTCACTTCAGGTGGGAAAATTTATGCATTAAATACACAACAAGGGTACCCTCTGAGGCTGCACCATCGGGCTGCTCAGAGACGTGGGGTATCTGTAGGTGCTTTCAGATCTCCCCCTGGTCAGGATGTAGATGCCACATCAAGGGGGCGAAAGCAGTACAAAGAGTGGACACCTGTCTTTACTCCTGCTCAGGAGGCAGCAGCTGCTGCAGAGCTGCTGACAGCTGGCAGAGGAGAAGACAACTCAGAGGAGGCAGAGTGGGAGGAGGAGAACACCTGGACGGAGGAGGGAGCTAGAAGTAACAGGAAACGGCTGTCTCAAGGGAGAGCAAGAGTTGGGGCTGGAGTGGGGGAGGGGGATCGGTGGGGAGTCACGGGGCGAGGAGGAGAGTATTTTGACAGAGCCGGGGGGAGTGCGCCAGCTCAGCCCCTCCGCCAGATATACACTGCGCCAATCCCCGGCAGCCGCACGCAAACGAGAGCCCCCCAGGATCAGAGAATCAGCAGGGTGAGCGAATTCTCCCGGCGACGGGGTGGGGAGGAGAGGGACGAGTATGGCGACGAGAGGGACGAGAGGGACGAGAGGGGCAGCAGAACGTACACGAGCGGCAGGAGTGCAGAGGGGCAGGCAGAATGGAGCAGGGGCAGGGGCGGAGCGCCAGTGGCCCTCGATCCCAGAGATCCGAGGGCTGCGAGGGCTGCCGGTGCTCGGCCCCCCCCGCTCAGGGGGGCAGATTACAAGGGTCCTCACAGGCCGCGGCGAGGCGAGCTGGATGCCCCGCGTGCGAGTCCTGCGCGCCCAGCTGGCGGCTCTATGGCACCTGTGTACGGGCGTCAATTTAGTGCGCCCGGGGTCGATTTGACGGCGGATGAGGACGACTGCCAGGTGCAGTCCTTTGAAAGGGGCGTTCCGCGTGGGGGGGACCGCTTTACGGAAGGTGGGGACCTCACAGCTGTCAGCGGCCCCAGCCCTACCGGGAGGTCTAGGCCTGCCCCTAGGATGCTAGGTGGGCCCCACTCCAAGAGAGGCGGGGCTCTGCCCCCCCCCGTCAGCGGGCCTGTTGGCGGCGGACAGGTGGCAACCAGGGGACGTGGACAGCTGGAGCACTCAGAGGACGCCAGGCAGGCGGACTACTGGTCCCTGCTGAACAAGGACGATGACAACGACGATGACGACGAGGAGGAGGAGGAGGAGGAGGAAGAGGAGGAGGAGGAGGAGGAGGAGGAGGAGGAGGAGCCGCGCTTTGCCAGACAGCAAGGGGCTGGAGCTAGCGCTGGCGCTGGCACTGGCAGGGGCCGCTATGACGACACCGGTGGCGACTCCTCTCGCAGGCCTGCTTCTGGGTCCACCCTGACTGCTGCTGCTGCTGCTTCCCCTGCTGCTGCTGCCGCTGCTGTTGCGTCGCCCTACAGAGGATCATTCGCCCCGTCGTCTCCTCCTCCCGCTCCCACTTCCTCTCCTCCTCCCTCCTCTGTGCTGGCTGCGGCCGCCGCCGCCGCCGCAGCTGCTGCAGCTGCCCGCCCCCCCACCGCCTCCGGCCGGCGGAACTACGAGCTTGACTGCGAGCACTTCGAGAGGTGAGCCGGCTCAAGCAACCGAGTGCGCCACTCGACGACACCTGTGTGCGCGAGCACCCTCGGTTGCCTTGGCCGACACACGTGTGCACCTCCTGCACTTGCCGGCACGTGGGCACCTCCGCTCCCCGGCACGTGTGCCACCTCCTTCACTTGCTGCCAAACACGTGCGCGCCTCCTACGCGCCCCGGCACATGTGCATCTCCAGCCCCGCATGCATGCACCCACTTACTTGCTGCGGCGCTGTGCCTGTGCTCGCCTGTGTCTGAGGGAGGGAGGGAGGGAGGACGGGCGGGAG
>WELA01012227.1:557135-575264 GCA_009602735.1 Mesotaenium endlicherianum
CCTCCCCCTCCCCCTCCCCCTCCCATGCCCACGCCCCTCGTTCCTCCATTCCCGGGAGCCCCCAATCGTAAACACTCAGTCCTGACGTACGTGAACCCAAAGTAGCCGTAGGAGGTGGAGGCGCGGCATGGAAGGTGAAAGGTCAGGCTGCCCGTGATAGGTCACCAGTCGAATAGATAGTTTGGTTAGGGGCAGTCAGCCGCTCGATTGGCCGGTCAGTTGGGCGGCCAGCCAGCCAGCCAGCCAGGCACTGAGAGTAGGAAATCATAGACTAGCGCGTCATTGTAGAGCATGGCAGGCTGCAATGATAAGCTATGGCTTCTGCTGCGGCCTGCTGCCCCTGGGTGCGCGCGCGCGCATGTGTGCCTGCGCCATTAGTGGCTGCAGCTGTACGTCGGTTGCTTGCTTGTCTCGCCTAGGAGGAGTGCTGACGGGGTCTTGCACGGTTCCCTGGACTCGTTCCTTGGACTCAAGTCTTCCAGGCCCCCAACGATTTTGAAGGAGGTAGTTTTTTTCTTGTGTACTGAGAGGCACACTTGGGCACATTTGCATGTAGCTTGTGTGTGCAATTGTAGGGGAGCTAGAAGTGAAGGCGATGGAGACGATGCAGGACCTTTGGGCTTGCCGTTCTGTCGCAGCAGTTCACATCCTGCAAAGGCTGCAAGATGTGTGCTTGTAAGCAACTGCAGAAGCAAAAAAGTACAGAAAAGCGTTCTTTCTGCTGTTGGTGAGCCCTTGCTTGGAAGATAACAATGCGGCAAGTACTTGCCAAGCCTTTTTCCGTATATTTATTTTTGTGAATCGTGCGGCTCTTTCACCAAGTAAGCTGTTGCACGTGGACCCCAGCGGGATTCTTTTGATGTGCCCATTGATCAGTTGGCGCGTGTTGTTGCACGGGTGCTATTTTTCAGTGACCTTGCACCTGGCTTGCAGAATAGCTTAAGGTTTCAGAAATCGCATTGTCTTATTTGAATGATGTACCACCAACAAGTCAACATGCAGCTCTCGATGGTTATCACTGGGCCTCTGGACGGCGCCGTGCTGCAGCTTCATAAATGCTCGATTCAACATCAAACAGCGAGGGCTTTCAACTCTTATGTGCGCAGATAACAGCTCACAAGAAGCTGCTGCAGGTGTTTCTTCTGATGCCATCAGTCTTGAGAGACATTTGCATCTGCTATATGCTCATTGATTTTGCACGCATTATAACGCGATCGGTGACATTATGATGAATGCCACAGAATCGAAACGAAATTATGAGTACTGTGTAACCCCCTTGAGCTGTCAGAGCAGCAGTGAGCCTCCTTGCCTGTCACTTTCTGAATGGACTAGTTGGGATAAAATCTTTCTCTTCGAGGTAGTGCACAGACATAGGCATGTGAGTCGTTCCAAAGTTTAGGATGACCTTCACATGCGTGTAAGAATCTGGGCGCAGTATTTAAATTTTCATACAACTTTGACCACAGACGACTTCGTAATATTGTAGAGAGCTCCATCGGACGAAGGAGGAATGCAGCTTGATCGAGTTATTTTCTAATCGACGCGCGGTAAGCGGCTGTTCTGCACCTCAAAGAGGGACAGAGAGAAACACGCCAACACGTCAGCCTAGGTTGACAGGTGCGTTTGAGGACACCATCACACAAAAGCTGGCCTGTGGATTGCGCACGTCCGGCACACAAGCTGCTGGCAGTGACGGCACCGGTAGCCATAGTGGCCGAGCTTGAAGTCACAGAGCTCGCATCTGTGCTTGTAGATCGTCACCGCGTCCCACGAGTGATCGCACACCGGGTGCTCCCGCAGCTGCTCCATAATGTCTGCCACTTGCGCCGCGTTGAGCGCGTACTCTACGGCCGGCTGCTGCTGCTGCTGCTGCCGCTGCTGCTGCTGGGGCCTCGCCTACTGCTGCTGCTGCTGCTGCTGCTGATGCTGTGCGCGGGCGCGCGCCTCCTCCTGCAGGAGCCGCTCGTCCCAGAGAATGCAGCCGCACTGCTTCTCCGACTTGCCCTGCGCGTTCTTCGCCCACGACGTGCCGCACAGGTAGCAGAACTCGTGCCGGCAGAGGCACGTGATGTGGTAGCACCCCGTGGCCAGCTCCACCATGTGCGCGCACTTCGGGCACCGCTTCCACCCCTTCTGCGACGCCAGGTTGACCGCCGCGTGGTCGCGCCGGTTCCGGAGCCGACTGGTCGTCTCCGCGCACGCGCGCCCGGGGTGCCAGTCCGTCTTGCACGCGCTGCAGAGCCCCTGCCGGCAGTTGGGGCAGGGGAAGTAGGGGCCCTGCCGCCCCGCCAGGGGCGCGTCGAGGTCGATGCACTCCGAGCACCGCGGGTCGGTGCAGTACATCTTGTTGACAGCTGTTGCCTCGCGCATCTTCTGGCGGAAGGCGCGCGCCTCGCCGGCGTCGAGCACCTGGTCCGTGAGGGCGGGGTCGGCGCTCTGCTTGCAGCAGCGCACGGGGAGCAGGCTGACGTCCCTGGTGGCGGTCCGGTAGAGCGTCCCCAGGCAGCCCCCGCAGTACTGGTCGCCGCAGGGCAGCTTGAAGACGTGCTGGAAGCTGTCGTAGCACGCGCAGCACGTCACAAACTTAGGGGGCTGCTGCCGCTGCCGCTGCTGCTGCTGCTGCTGCTGCTGCTGCCTTTGCGGCACGTGTGACGTGGAGGCTCCCACTTGCTGCTTCCCCTTCCTTGCAGCCGCCGCCGCCGCCGCCGCCGCTGCAGCAGCAGCAGCCGCAGCGGCGGCAGCACCGCCAGCGGCACCGGCGCGGGCGGCCTGTTGCTGCGACCCTGAAGCTTCCGCATCGTGCGTTGCTCCCTGCACGGCACGTCGACGAGCATGCATGCCCTCGTAAGTCAGCTGATAGCAAGCAGCAGGGGGCAACAAGGACCTTGATCCCTCTCCACAGGGAGCGGGAAGCTCAAGAAAGTTGACGGCCACAGACATTACGTCGCCCTGAGAGGGCTCCTCCGAGAGAGACCGTCACAGGGCCCACAAGGAGCGGCCTGATGCTTGCACAACCACCGTGTCATTCTCAAATGTCTCAATGTGGTGTGCATGACCAGCCAAGGTTCGGTCCCCTTCAGGCAGGTCCACCTTCTCAAAACTCCACCACTCCGTCATCACACGAACGCACCTCGCGCCCCCCTCTCGCTTGCATCGAGGACAGGCACCAAACGCTGACACGTGTACCTAGATATTGCGTGCCGAGGTTCACGTGGGGGACTTCAACTGCCGAGGTCGGGGGACCATTCAACACCGATCATCAGCAGTACTGATCAATATCATCGCTGTTTATTAGGTGGCCGCGGTCCAGCCACAGACTGGTACTGCAAATGGCTGACAATAAAACCTGGAGGGTTCTTCTTCTTACCTGCCGAGGTGGGGCTCTGCGGGCGTGCTGTGATGGTGGGGCTGCCGGCCCGCCCGCTGCTGCACCTGCTCTTCGTGGGCCAGGGTTGCAGGCCTGCTCTTCCTGGGCATGCAGAGTCCTGGCAAGCCACACGTCGCTCCTCTCCTGTGACAAATGGCAGGACTTCAACGACCTCCTCGGTGTGACGGGAGAGGCCGAGGCAAGGGCTTTGCAGCAGGGCCTGGAGAACCTCAAGCGACAGGACGAGGACGCGAGCTACTATCTTGCGCTGAACCTGTCATTGCAGGAGGTCGAGCAGGCCAGGGGTGCGTCGCACTACGGGAACCATGAGTACGAACAGGCCCTTGCAGTGCTGGCGGACGACATCAGGTCCACCCAGCAGGTGGTGCAGGACTCGCTCATGGCGCAACGCATGGAGAGGGATGTCGCGGCGGCAGTCTCTCTGCAGCAGGAGTACGACGATGCGAGGCGGCAGGAGCAGCAGGACTTTGCGCTCGCCGAAAGGCTCCACGCTGAACACCAGGACGAGGGCAATTTTGACTTCGACTACGACTCNCCTGAAGCTTCCGCATCGTGCGTTGCTCCCTGCACGGCACGTCGACGAGCATGCATGCCCTCGTAAGTCAGCTGATAGCAAGCAGCAGGGGGCAACAAGGACCTTGATCCCTCTCCACAGGGAGCGGGAAGCTCAAGAAAGTTGACGGCCACAGACATTACGTCGCCCTGAGAGGGCTCCTCCGAGAGAGACCGTCACAGGGCCCACAAGGAGCGGCCTGATGCTTGCACAACCACCGTGTCATTCTCAAATGTCTCAATGTGGTGTGCATGACCAGCCAAGGTTCGGTCCCCTTCAGGCAGGTCCACCTTCTCAAAACTCCACCACTCCGTCATCACACGAACGCACCTCGCGCCCCCCTCTCGCTTGCATCGAGGACAGGCACCAAACGCTGACACGTGTACCTAGATATTGCGTGCCGAGGTTCACGTGGGGGACTTCAACTGCCGAGGTCGGGGGACCATTCAACACCGATCATCAGCAGTACTGATCAATATCATCGCTGTTTATTAGGTGGCCGCGGTCCAGCCACAGACTGGTACTGCAAATGGCTGACAATAAAACCTGGAGGGTTCTTCTTCTTACCTGCCGAGGTGGGGCTCTGCGGGCGTGCTGTGATGGTGGGGCTGCCGGCCCGCCCGCTGCTGCACCTGCTCTTCGTGGGCCAGGGTTGCAGGCCTGCTCTTCCTGGGCATGCAGAGTCCTGGCAAGCCACACGTCGCTCCTCTCCTGTGACAAATGGCAGGACTTCAACGACCTCCTCGGTGTGACGGGAGAGGCCGAGGCAAGGGCTTTGCAGCAGGGCCTGGAGAACCTCAAGCGACAGGACGAGGACGCGAGCTACTATCTTGCGCTGAACCTGTCATTGCAGGAGGTCGAGCAGGCCAGGGGTGCGTCGCACTACGGGAACCATGAGTACGAACAGGCCCTTGCAGTGCTGGCGGACGACATCAGGTCCACCCAGCAGGTGGTGCAGGACTCGCTCATGGCGCAACGCATGGAGAGGGATGTCGCGGCGGCAGTCTCTCTGCAGCAGGAGTACGACGATGCGAGGCGGCAGGAGCAGCAGGACTTTGCGCTCGCCGAAAGGCTCCACGCTGAACACCAGGACGAGGGCAATTTTGACTTCGACTACGACTCTGACCCTGACCAGAATCACCTTCACCAGGCATTGCCTCCATGCCACTTCTCTTTACTCGGACTTCACACTTGGTGTTGTAGCTACTACTTTACCTGCATGACCTGTAGATGTATGTACATGGGTCCGTAACTGGGGTGTATTTTGGCAGCTGCTGGCAGTCGAGAGTGCTGCTTACTTGGAAGCAGTAAGCATTGGTGGGGGAAGCAGTAAGCATGGGTGGGGGTGTGTCTCATAATCTGAGTTCAGGTGCTGCATCCTTTCTCAAAGGGCGGGCAGCCGCGTGCGTGCGAGTGGGTCGGAGTGACTGTCACTCTCACGATGGAACCCACCAGAGAGCAGATTACCCATTTTGTTTGTCGGGGACAGGGGACTAAACGACATCTTAAAGCTTGCTGGCCTGGTCCCTTGTTGTGCTTCTGCCTGCGTTGCAGTCGAGAGCCCGTCCTGTCCTTTCCTCTTCAAGCTCTAACAGAAAGAGAAAGCAAGGCCACGCCTCTCTTTGCGTCTTAATTCTTTGGTCCTTTGAGCATCTCTCACGCTGTTTCCAGCGGAATGCAGGGCCCTGCGTGGGGGGATACAGCGTGCATGTACCGTGCGAGAAGATGCCACGTGTACGTGCTTGAGCGCATGCGTGATGCATGCATCCACGCCTGCATGCTGCGTGTGGCCGTGCTTTGTTAACTTGCTTACCGAGGGCCTGCAGCCGTGGGGCTGTGCTGTGGGGAGCGGCGGCAGGCCAATGCGGGGGTGGCGATGGGGGCGGGGGCGGGGGCGGGAGCGGGATTCGACTGGGCAAGGGGGGCTCCGTTTCGCGGCGCTGCAGCTGACCCAGGGGCCCAATCGCGGGGGCCTTGGCCCGGGGAGTCGAGCGCGGCCGCCGCCCGGCGAGGCAATGCGCAGCTGGGCCGAGAGCCCCCCCAGGGGGATGCCAGGAGCAGGCCCTGCAGCGTGTGCATGGAGGATTCGCCCCAGCTCTTCCAGCTCCCCTGCGCTCACGAGTACTGCAAGGGATGCCTGGCGGCGCACTTTGAGTCGGCAACCAGGGACCCCTCGCTGATCCCCGTGCGGTGCTGCAAGGAGGCGATCGACTCCCGCCTCGCCGCGCAGGTCCTGGGGACCGCGGAGGCCTCGGCGTTCTTCCAGAAGGAGAGGGAGGTGACAGCTGTCGACAAGATGTACTGCACAAACCCCACGTGCTCCGCCTTCATCGACCTCTCGCTGCCCCTCCCGGGGCGGACCGGGGGCGGCCCCCGGTTTGCGTGCGTGCGGTGCTCGGAGCCGCTCTGCGCCAACTGCAAGTCCGCCTGGCACCGCGGGCGCACGTGCGCGGAGATGCGGGCGGCGGGGGGGGCCAAGGACGCAAACGACGCGGCGGTCATCCGGCTCGCCGCTGAGAAGGGATGGCAGAGCTGCGGCACGTGCGGGTTCCTCGTCTCGCTCGATATGGGCTGCTTCCACATGTACTGCCGCTGCGGCAACGAGTTCTGCTACGTCTGCGCGGCCAAGTGGAAGTCGTGCAACTGCCCCACGTTCGACGAGCACTACTCGACAGCGTTGGAGAACTACCCCAGGCCTGACCTTTCGGGAGACTTCCAGGTGCGCTACGACCGGCTGGACAGGATGCTCCAGGCTGCGGAGGGGTCCAGAGGGGGACACGGCAGGCAGCGCTGAGCGAGCATGCTGGAAGCCGCTGCCGGGATGTAAGGTATTATGATTGAGAAGTACAATAGGTTGCTTCCAGGCAGGTGCATGAGCTAGTGTGGCCACTGTTGCCAGCACTTGTCTTGCCTGCTTGGCTACTGCACGTTGCGTTGATTCACTTGTGGTTCCGAAGCATTATAGTGTGCTGGTTGGAGGTGCATGAGTGTGGCCTCTGTTGCCAGCATCATTACTGTTGCCTGCTTGGCTATCGCACGTTGCGTTGATGTAGTTGTGACAGAAGCATGCAGCCGAGTCAACGGCCGACGTCAGGAGGCTTCTCGTGTGTTGTTAGGCTGTCATATGTTACATAGTGTGTATATTACTATATTTCTATTATTAGGTTATGGCATACCAATAGGGCCGCGGAAGCTGGCGAAAGCTACCTTTCCCAAATTGCGTGTCTGAAAGTTTTCTCTCTTCGTATTGTTAAGAGGAGCAGATTACGCTGGTGTGCGTATTGCTGGCCATATCTTATGTNACCCAGGGGCCCAATCGCGGGGGCCTTGGCCCGGGGAGTCGAGCGCGGCCGCCGCCCGGCGAGGCAATGCGCAGCTGGGCCGAGAGCCCCCCCAGGGGGATGCCAGGAGCAGGCCCTGCAGCGTGTGCATGGAGGATTCGCCCCAGCTCTTCCAGCTCCCCTGCGCTCACGAGTACTGCAAGGGATGCCTGGCGGCGCACTTTGAGTCGGCAACCAGGGACCCCTCGCTGATCCCCGTGCGGTGCTGCAAGGAGGCGATCGACTCCCGCCTCGCCGCGCAGGTCCTGGGGACCGCGGAGGCCTCGGCGTTCTTCCAGAAGGAGAGGGAGGTGACAGCTGTCGACAAGATGTACTGCACAAACCCCACGTGCTCCGCCTTCATCGACCTCTCGCTGCCCCTCCCGGGGCGGACCGGGGGCGGCCCCCGGTTTGCGTGCGTGCGGTGCTCGGAGCCGCTCTGCGCCAACTGCAAGTCCGCCTGGCACCGCGGGCGCACGTGCGCGGAGATGCGGGCGGCGGGGGGGGCCAAGGACGCAAACGACGCGGCGGTCATCCGGCTCGCCGCTGAGAAGGGATGGCAGAGCTGCGGCACGTGCGGGTTCCTCGTCTCGCTCGATATGGGCTGCTTCCACATGTACTGCCGCTGCGGCAACGAGTTCTGCTACGTCTGCGCGGCCAAGTGGAAGTCGTGCAACTGCCCCACGTTCGACGAGCACTACTCGACAGCGTTGGAGAACTACCCCAGGCCTGACCTTTCGGGAGACTTCCAGGTGCGCTACGACCGGCTGGACAGGATGCTCCAGGCTGCGGAGGGGTCCAGAGGGGGACACGGCAGGCAGCGCTGAGCGAGCATGCTGGAAGCCGCTGCCGGGATGTAAGGTATTATGATTGAGAAGTACAATAGGTTGCTTCCAGGCAGGTGCATGAGCTAGTGTGGCCACTGTTGCCAGCACTTGTCTTGCCTGCTTGGCTACTGCACGTTGCGTTGATTCACTTGTGGTTCCGAAGCATTATAGTGTGCTGGTTGGAGGTGCATGAGTGTGGCCTCTGTTGCCAGCATCATTACTGTTGCCTGCTTGGCTATCGCACGTTGCGTTGATGTAGTTGTGACAGAAGCATGCAGCCGAGTCAACGGCCGACGTCAGGAGGCTTCTCGTGTGTTGTTAGGCTGTCATATGTTACATAGTGTGTATATTACTATATTTCTATTATTAGGTTATGGCATACCAATAGGGCCGCGGAAGCTGGCGAAAGCTACCTTTCCCAAATTGCGTGTCTGAAAGTTTTCTCTCTTCGTATTGTTAAGAGGAGCAGATTACGCTGGTGTGCGTATTGCTGGCCATATCTTATGTTTGCTTGCCAAAGGGCAGAGTTGGACTCGGAGCAGGGGCAAGAGCAACCCTGCTCTTCCATTTCACGACAAAATCAAGTGGATGCTTGCGATTCCAAGACATGATAAATTTGCCTTCGGTGGTGTGACTGGTGTTGGGCATAGTGTTAGCCGTGGGAGATCAAGCTAAGGTCGCCCACGTCGCATGTGGTCATGGTTTGATTAGTCAGACGGAACGCTGGCTTGCACGTGCATAAGGTGCGTTACACTCTCTGCATTTGATCACCTTAGGCTGTTTGGGGTGTACCTGCAGAATGTAGAGGAAGCTGCCTAAGCAAAGACACGAGTATGTACAAGAAAAAATAAATGCACGTGCAGTTGTCGTACATGGTGCTAGCCTGGTGTAGCTTAATGATCGAGCAATCAAAGACTGACTCGTGTCCTGCCATTTGGGGTGGCTCTGTCCCACCATACCGTGCAAATTAAGGGTGTACTTGCCAGGACAAACAGACTTTTTAGAGCAAGATCAGAAAACTTGACGGAGAATGCTTGCAGGAGCTGATTCAATCATAGAGACGAGCTGCTACAGTCGCAAGAGCCATTGCTGTCACCTGTCGGGACTTCTCCTGAAAGCATCCAAATGAAGGCACCCGGCGTCTATATACTGGAGGGAAAACTCGTCCCAGTCAAGTTTGCAACATCTTCAGCAGCTCGATATGCGCAGCGATGAGGACGCGTGTCAAATGCCCAGAGAATGCTCTACAGCGGCGGCCTGAGTGCAACAGATTATTTCAGAGGCTTTTTGTACCCCGATCGTCAGTGCTAGTGCATATAGCAGGATATATTACACCCCCCCCTCTGCATATATCAGGGGGCATAATAGTGCACTTCTTCAAACAACATTGCAAAGCGTCAAGAATGTAGCCCACATCAGCGCGACGGTGTACGTCACAGAATTCACAAGGCGATGAAGAGGGCGCTAGACAAAACACATTTGCAAGAGAAACATCAGTACCTCGGGAAAATTGCGGCAACCATGACCCCCCACCCCATGATGGCACAGGGAGTGTGGATGTCTGGACCCTCGTCGAGGCCAGAGCGATTCAAGTTATATGAGCGGGCAACCTGAAGTGCGCCTCTAGTGACAACTGTGGTTAGAACCACACATCAACCTAGTATGTATATACCCAGTGAAATTGTATCAAAGTACCCCCCCGCAGCTACAACCACTACTGCTACCCAACAACAAGCCAAGAGCTATACTGCTACCAAGGTTCTATTCACAGCTAAATCTCCTTTTCGATGCGCAAAGGTACCCATATGCTTACAGCTAATCTCCTCGCCAGCAAACATGATTAGCCCGGGACTCACACCTAATCTCCACCTCCCTCTCTCACCAGTGCACAACAGATACCCCTAGACGTGTATACCTAAAACAAAGCCTCGAAGCCCCATCCTGGATGCCCGAGCCTAGAAGCCCGAGCTCGGAACACCTTCAAAGAGAGGCGAGGGGGGGGTCTGGGGAGGGAGGGGAGGAGGAGGGGGGGAGGGGCTGGGATCCCACGGTATGGGGAACTTGGTCACCCGGGGCTTGTCCGCCAAAATGTTCCTCTGCACCTTGTCTATGGCTGCCTTCAGCGGGGGCTCCTCCCGCAGCTGCTCGTCGACGTACTCGTTGTTGACGTAGTAGCCGATGCGGATGAACTCGTGGCCCATGTAGGAGCACGTCAGCAGGAGCACCGTCACGCCAACAATGTCCTGGTCGGGGATGCGCTCGGGGTTTGGGGGGTCCGCCTGCGCGAGCGCTCGCGAGCAGAGCGGGCGAAGAAGCACGTCAGCGCGGTGAGTGAGGAGAAACGGAATGTCGGGGCGGTAGGGGGCCAAGAATGAGTACGTCAGAGAGAACAACAGAACGTGTCGGCGCGGTGAGAAGGACAGAGCGCAGAGTGCCGGCAGCGATTGAACGATCGCCGTGCGGTCCGGGCTGTCGGCCGATTTCAGAAAACTTCCCGCCTCTCACACCTCGCGCACATGCAACGAGTGAGCGCTCTGTTGGCTCACGGTCTCCCGATGGCGCACACACACGCGCTACATGCGAAAATGCCAAGCTCTGATGTTCCCCCCCGTTCATGTCTGCCGAGATCCGGGCGCTCTCATGATGCCCAGGCACCTACCCTCCAGCCTTCCATGCGATCGCAGGCAGCGATATGATCTCATTTGGACAGAAGCTATTACTTCCAATCAGTCCAATACTGCCGTAGGCAGCGGCATGTTCCAGAGGCTGGAGGCTAGGGCTCACTCTCCGAGTGCAAGGAGCCATCACTACGTCAAGAAAAAGACAAGAAGAGAGAGGCATGGGCCACAGAAGTGAGACATAGGCCATCAGTCGCCAGTAGGCAGAGGGTGATCTCTTGCTTGAAGCTGCCTGGATAATCTCTTGTACTCCTCCTATGCAAGAAGGAGGCAGGGAGGTACAGGACAGGTCCGCGTTCCGAGAGGACCTTGCTGAGCGGAAAGGAAAGGGCAGAAGGTTTTCGTGATGGAAAATCTTGTGGTGCAGACCACTGGCTCCATCGATTTCCGACCAGCATGTGCAGGGGGTGCTTCATCCCCTCTCTTCCTCCCCTCTAAGATCACACAAGCTCAGATGCCCACCTTCCGTGTGACACAAGACAGGAAAAAGTGCAAGAGCCGGAGTAGGCTATGCTCAGACGCGCAAATCCCCCCCACCCACTACTGCAAGAGCCAGAGTAGGCTGCGCTCACACGCAATTCCCCCCCACATCCGCTCCTCAGGTACACGAGCTACCAAAGTGCTGCTCTCCCCCTCATCGTTGTTGAGCAACTGGCTCGTTGCACCCACTGAGTATGCAGAAGCCAGGGCGCTGCGGCCGCTATATACCTATGACCTAGAGGCTTGCCATGCGACAGGTGTCAGCCCTGACATCTCATGGTTGCCCCAACGACGTGAGACCTATTTCGACTGCTGACTTGTTCTGATGGAGGCTTGCGGGTGCTTAATAGAGGGCCCGATATACGGCGCAGCATTTGACTGAGGCCGTATGATTGACCTCCTTCGTCTCATCCTTTATCGCATATATCGTCAACCCAGTTTAGGAGAGAGAGAGAGAGAGAGAGAGAGAGAGAGAGAGAGAGAGAGAGAGAGAGAGAGAGAGAGAGAGAGAGAGAGAGAGNTCGTCAACCCAGTTTAGGAGAGAGAGAGAGAGAGAGAGAGAGAGAGAGAGAGAGAGAGAGAGAGAAATACACTTAAGGAGCAAGAGGAGCAAACGTAACACTGCTGCAAATATACAAGGTGAAGAGGGGACTGCAAAGTAGGTTCCATACATGTAGAAAAACTACCCCAGTCTTGACCTTCATCATGTACGAGATACATCTAGGCGTCGAGTCAATGTTTAGGTTTTTTTGCAGTAAGTAATGAGATTGCAACTGCTGTGTTCATCCCAGACCACAATCCCTCACACACTTAGGTCATACACACTAAGGGGTACACACCTGGAAGATGAATCTGAAGCTCCCTGCGTTGACTGGACCCACCAACACGCTCTCCAGGACCTGGTCGTACTTCTCATCCTCAGCTGATCCCACGTAGATCAGCTTCCACTCCAAGTCTGCACATTGTTCCAAGGCACTGTAATGTCAATTGCATGTGCTCAGACAGAAGGGGGTAATCCAAAGTCCAGCTGTCAGAAGTACTAAAGCTCAGAGCAATGTAGCATGACAAACTGGATGAGGTATGACCCAAACAATGTCATTTGGTAGAAGTCAAGAGCAAAGCACAGAATATAAAATAAGCATGGCAAGCATGTATAAGACTCAGTTTCTCTGGAAGTACACACTTATAGACAGCAGCAAATAAGTATCTATAGGAGAAACAGTTTGCAATGGCAGTATGAAAAGCACCCCTACAGCTGATATCTGGATGCTCACCTTCTTTCAGTGGCCGCATAGACTCATATGATATTTCGAACTGAAAAGGGTTGGTGAACGAGCTCGGGTTATCAAGAACGCCGACATGGGTGACATTCACGGCACTCATGATGTGGTGCAGTCCACAAGAATCCTCAAGAGTTGCTTGAATCAGAACGTTTCAAGAACATGAAGCGTCCACAAGTTTTCCAACCTCCCACTGGTCACAGACCTCCCAAGGCTACAGGGTGATGTGCGGGAGTCTGCCTCTTTTTGAAGTTGATGCTATCAGGAGGGGCACATAGCTACAAGCCGCAACCATCCACAGCGCCTGCAAGCGGCAGCAGAATATTGACACCGAAGAGAACCAAGGGACACCTCCGCCTATCAAGAAGGTCAAAGAATCGTTTCCACCCACCTAACTTGCCCAGATAACCTAATTACGTGATAGAGAAACTTGTAAGAGCCGGTAGGCCCCCAATAACATACCAATACGAGTTACACTGACATGCGATGAAGGCCTACACTACTTAGAAGTACAAGATAAGAATAACCTCTGGGACCAAAGACCAAAAGCAAGAAGCGAATATTGCAACTGCGGTGCAAAGCGGAGGGGGAATATAAAAGTAACCGTGTGCTTCCTCGTCACTAAGTGTTGCTAAGAAGTTGCTTGGATGGGGATATCTGCAAGGCTCCGCGCGCTCAATTAAGAGGGGCCCAAAGCATGGCGCCAAAATGATGAGGGGAGATACGAAATTCAATTTTTGAAACTTTTGTCAAGTGAATACTGAAGTCGTGTATTTTAAAAACACTGTTGTGTCTGGTCGTGCCCGATCTTGCCCAGTCGTGCCTGTTTAGAGCCTATTCACACCGGATCAGATACTAATGGGATCCTACAGGGTCCCACCCAGGGCTCGACAATTTTATAACATAAGTCAACCTTGAAATTTTTTTAAAGGTAGAATATTACCAGCTTCCTGACACGGCCAATGGTCCGCGGCGTAGGCGCGACACCTTGTTGCTACGTACGAATTGCTATTTACAGGCTCGAATTAACATTAGTTTGTGTTGGACATCATGCATGCACTCGTTCACTTTCAAAGCACGAGAGTTTCACAGGAGCAGACCTAAGAAGTGATCGCATATTTTAGTGTCGAGGACGCATTGCTTACTATAACGATAGACCAAAATAATAGGTGGAAACTCACGCAATTTTTTCTTGTCTGTCTGAGCAAGATGCAATCATTGCGAAGAAAGCTTTTGAAGCGGGCACTGACGAACATTGACTCTTCCTTAGGCACTGTGCGGAATGCATCCATGCCCTCGACCCCTCCACTTTCTCAGGTTGCAAATAAGTGCGTCCCCTCTTCTATAATTGGCACCTCAACCACGCCGTTTGTTTCTCCTTCACTTAGATCACTTTGCAGAGTGAAGGAGTTTGGAACTCGTAGCGCCGGAGGAGCTAGCTCTGTGGCAACGTGTGGTGCGACTCATGCTGCACCAAAATATGTGATGTACAGTCGGCTGCTGCTGCAAGTGACCAGATACTGTACCCTCAAATCAGGCACACAAGTTGGGTCCAATGCCCAGTCTGGTGCAACCGACAAAATGCTTGCCCAGAAGGTCCGTGTCAGCCACTTTCGATCAGACCAGCTCTGGCGATGCAGCTGCAGTTGACAGCCACGCAGTCTCATTCTCATTCCCATTGTGCGCCTCGCTTGTTCATCAATGCAAGCCTCCACCTGGACTCTTGAAGCCCCGCATGCACGAAGCTGACACATGTATTTGCCTGCACATGTTCCTGTCAAAGTGAAGCTTCTCGGTTTTCATTCACCCTGTGATAGTCAAGATCAGACATACTCAGCACTGCCATGTGTGCATGGTGCATATCGAATGAGCAGCGTTTCATCAGCGCAAACGGAGCTCTACTCTAAGTCAACTTCTGTTGACCACCCTCAGCCCCGCGCTCAGCCTCAAGCACCCGCTCTAGCAGCGCTCCTTGTCCCTGCATGTTTTTACCTGCTTTTCATTTCCCCTTGAAGCACATGGACGAGCAGGGGGGGGGGGGGTTGCCTCACACTCGGGTCTTTTGTTACAGGTTGCATCTGCCAAGCTAATCACTTGTTGTATTTCAGGGGGGCCTCAGGTGAAGACAAACGCCTGATGGCTGGTTTTTGCACTCTTTTTGGGTTGTCTCCTTTAGCGTATGCACGTCGGGGGGAGCCTGTTTTCTTGTCCGGCTCTGGGTGTTACGCTGCACGCAGCCCGTTTTAGCTCAGCGTGCTGGCTATTACCCCATTCCTAAATCAATGGCATGTCGGGTTCCTGCATCAAACCTAAAACCCTTAGCCCCTTAAGTCCTTTCTGTCCTTGACTTGTGTGCCCCCCCTCCCCCCCCCGGCCCTTTGTGCTGGCAGCTTCAAGTGGCAATGGGACATCTGAGGAGACGCATGACGACGACAGCTGGAGAGAATGCCAGCAAGCCCACAACGCCGGTGAGGGAGAGAGAGAGAGAGAGAGAGAGAGAGAGAGAGAGAGAGAGAGAGAGAGAGAGAGAGAGAGAGAGAAGAGAGAAAGGCCCTGCAAGCCTGCAGCCGATCTCATCGCCCCTACTCACCAACTTAGCAGCAGTGCGCGACCCGGGCGCGCACGCGCAAGAGATGGAGAGAGAGGGAGAGGGAGAGGGAGGGAGCGAGGGAGCCAGGGAGCGAGCGAGGGAGGGAGGGAGGGAGCACATGTCCCATCTCAGGCCACTGCTGCACACTCGGAGCTGCCACCTGTCCCTCCCTCGGCAGCCATTGAAGCCTCGTCGTTTTGCCGCTTGAGCTCTGAAAGTGTATTCAGCTGAAGCCTAGAGCGCACTGTCTCTAGGCTGTCGGGGACACGAGGCGATGCCTGAGACCTAAGGTAGAGGGTTTGGGTCTGAGGCTCCGAGGCTCCCACACCTGTCCACCAATGGAAGATTGAATCTACTTGGAGGGACAGGGGAGGCTTCTTGACAGGCTGTGAGCGGAGCAACAGCTGGGGGGAGATGGGGAGCAGGCAAGTGTGGGGCTCCGGTCGGCTATAGAGAGCCAAAGATTCAGCCAAGCGAGAGAAGGTGGAGATTCGGGAGAAGGGCAAAGTGTGTGCTTCTGGAGAAGCGAAACTGCTTCCCTTCCTCTGCTGCTGGCTGCTGCTGGCGGTATACGCGCTAGCTGTGCTTTGAGGGAGCCAAGGGGGGGGGGGGAGAGTAANCGTGCTGCTGCAGACTACGCCCAAGTCCAGCCGTTAATCTACCCATCCACTCATCCATCCATCTATCCATCAGTCATTCATGGGGCTGTGCATCTGTCCATCCATACACTTATCGCCCGTACATCCATTCCCATCCTTGCACCAAATGCGTGCGCGCGCGCCTTGGGGCCCTCCCGGCCGGCACATGATCGTGCATGCTCGTCGTCCTCTTCCTCCTCGAGAGCTCGCAGCGGCGGCGCGCGCGGCACCCCCCCTCAGGGCTGGAGTTAAGATGACGGTCAGGGTGAGGGGTGAGGTTAGGCTCTTGCCTGGCTACGGCCGCAGGGCTCTGAGGATGCGCCACCTGTGCCTCTGGCAGGCAGGCCAGGTGAAGGAGGCAGCAGCACCGCCGCCCTCCCTGGCGCCCAAGGGGCCGACGGCTCCCCCCAGCGGTCAAGGCGGGGGGG
Source organism: Mesotaenium endlicherianum (assembly GCA_009602735.1). NCBI lineage: Eukaryota > Viridiplantae > Streptophyta > Zygnematophyceae > Zygnematales > Mesotaeniaceae > Mesotaenium > Mesotaenium endlicherianum. Next base: position 573,318 of record WELA01012227.1, read on the forward strand.
GGACAGCTGGCGCCGCGGCTCCCGCTCCCGCTGCCGCTCCCGGTCCCAAGCAAGTCAGCGCAAAGCCCAAACCCCAGGGCCCAGTCCCCGGTCAATCCTCCCCGGGGGTGCTCGTGAGAAACGCTGGGAGGGCGTCGGCCGGCAGCGGCAGCGGCGCCGCAGCCCTCGCGGCCGCGGCGGTCGCCGCCACGTGGCACCTCGTCACGGCCCTGAAGACGGTGCCGCTCGTGCCCCTGGCGCTGGGGTTCGCGGGCGCCATCCCGTTTGTGGCGCTCGCTCCGCTCATGGCCTCTCACGTCCCGCTGCCTGTGAGTAGCCCCCCCCCCCNCTCACCGCTTCATGCCCAAAGTCAAAAGCCCTACAGGACCCTCCAGAGCCTTGCCGGACCTTGCTGGACCCGGCCCCGCAGACAAGCCCCTTGCCCTATCCTGCCCCGCTGCGGCTGGCCCTTCTTTGTTCCCTGCTCAGACCCTTTGCTTTTCAGGTGAGTTGCCATGTCTGGTGGCGAAGACCCCAGAGCGTCGAGCCTCAGACCCAATCCAGGATCGTAGTAGCTAGTGGTAGGCTCTGTCCTCTTGCCGAAGGTTGAGACCCTTATTGCCAATCCGAGCCTGAATCCGAGCCCCTGAATCCGAGCCTGTGCCCGGAATCCTTTCCGGCCCGTGGCTTGTGCTGCCTTGCTCGACTCTGCCCTTCAGAGCCAGCTGCGCCTCCACCTCCAAGGCGCCCTCTCGTGCTCGAGCCCTTTCTGGCGCAGCCCCACCCCCTCCGAGTCCTCTTGGAAGGCTCCAGGTGGTGAATTTGACGTTTAGGGTTGAAGCTTTAAGGCTTTGGGTTCGGCTTGAGGGTTTAGGGTTTCAGGATTAGGGTGCATGGTCTAAGGCCTGGCCCATGAGGCTCTGCTTGCACCCCAGCCCAGAGCGGAACAGGCACCCTACCCCTGTGTCTGTGCCTACTGCTTCTGCCCACTTCCCTGCAAAGCCCCAGGGCCAAACCCTCTAGGGGTGGGGGGCATGGCCCCCCTATGCCGCCCGGATCCCCAGCGGGCCTTTTCTCAACACCCTGAGCCCCTAAGATTAAAACATAGGCACTTAAACCCCGGTTAGGCTTTCAGCCCCTGTATGGCAGCCTGGCAAATAATGCACGCAGGTTGCCGTGCCCCCGTGTGGCTGGCATGGGGCCCCCACCCCTTCGCTCCAACCCCCCGCGACGCTGTTGCCCTCGCCAGCACCCTGGATACTTATATATTTCCTATTGCTGGCCTTGAAAGCCAGCGGCCCTGCACGCTGACTCTCGCACACGCCTCCCTCTGCCCCCACAATGCATACGTCAGTGCCGGCGCCGGCGCCACTGGCCATTTCTGGCGCCTTCACTTCCCCCCGCCCCAGCCCCGCACTTGCACCTGCAGCTTTGCCTCCCTCCCATCGAGGCCAAGCTTGGCCCAACGTAGCCGTGCCCCCATGGGGGGCCGGTCGCGGGTGTGGCCCCCTTCTTGTTTCCCAGTTTTTTGTGGCTGCTGGTCGGTTTCCTGTACCATGTCTCTCTCATGTGATTGTCATCTTTTCTATGCACACGTAGAGAGGCCGAGAGTTGGAACTGCTTCAAGAGTGCACTCAAGAGAGGGCGGGAATGTGCTCTCTTCTGCGGGGGCCGGGCTTTGCGGGGGCGGGGCGGGGCTCTGCGGGGCGGGGCCGGGGCCGCGGGACGTGCAGGAGATGTTGAGCAAGCAGCGCGCGGAGGCGCAGGCGGCGTACGGCGCATGCATCCTCTCCTTCCTGGGGGCGCCCCATTGGGGCCTCGCCATGGCCAACCACGCAGGTCCTTCGCCCCACCCCCGCCCGCCGCTCGCATGCACGCCTGCTTAAGCCCTCAACCCGCACTTGTGGACTGGCGTCTTCCTCAACCTGAAAGCCTCGCTGCGTTTCTGCACATCACCCCCTCCCCCCC
>WELA01012227.1:580009-600537 GCA_009602735.1 Mesotaenium endlicherianum
CCCCAGCCCCCACCTCTCAGCCCCCTTTCCGTAATCACCCTTACCTTCTACTGACGATACATCATTGTACGTGAAAAGCTTTTCAAAGCACTTGATCTGTGCATGTGGGAGGTAAAGTGAGGGGATTTGAGTGCATTGGGTAAGATAATGAGAGGATTTTTCTGCCTTGGGTTTCTTCTTCTAGGTGGCCTTTCGGACGTGTTGAAAAGCGCATGCATAGTCATACTTGCATGGACGTGCATGCGTCTCCCTGCACACATGCACGTGATCTGTGTGTCCGTGGAAGCGCCGTGTGTATGTACACAGGCACGGACGCTACTAGCATGTGCTTTTTCAACTTAGCTCTGTCATCACCTGGCGCGCATATCACGTGCACGCAGAATCGCCAGACCAGGACATTTTTGTAACAGATGTTCTGTGTGCGTGCCTGCGCGCGCGCGCGTGTGTGTGTGTGTGTTTCGTGTGTGCGTGCGTGCAAGTGTGCTTCTTCTCTCTGGCAGGCGCTGGGTGTCGACGCAGCCTGGGCTCGCCTGAACCTCGTCCCCAAGTGGTGAGCCAGGCTGGGCTCTATGCTGAGCTCTATGGCCCCTTCCTTCGATCGCCCATTCGCACCGGAGACCCCTGCGTGTGGCTGCTGCCGTCTCAGAATGCTTTCAGGCCTCTCAGTCGTCCCAATTCGAGTGACAGGCCCTTGTGCTGCTTGCCCCGTGCACGCACGAGGCGCCGGTGCTGCCTCTGGGCCTAGCGCTGGCTTTGGCTGGCGCTGCTGCTGCTGCGGCTGCTGCTGCTGCTGCTGCTGCTGGCGCTGGGCTCTGGTGCTGGCTTTGGCTGCTGCTGCGGCGGCTGCTGCCGGTGCTGGGCTCTGGTGCTGGCTCTGGTGCTGGCTCTGGTGCTGGCTGCCGCTGGCTCTAGTGCTGGTGCAAGTAGTGCATGCACGCCGTGCTGATGCTGATTGGTGCTTGTGGCGTGCGCACGGGGGGGTGCCGTCAATCAACACGTTGGCAGGTACATGCCCCTGCGAGTCGCGCTGACGGGCGTGGCCATGCTCAGCCTGGGCTCCTCGCTCTCCGTGGAGCTCGCCAAGCCTCTGGCTCCCCTCATCCACCACCTCGGCGAGGGGGACAGCCGGAAGGGCGCGCCGCCGGCGCCTCGTGCCCCCCGATGATTAGTCGCCAGACGTGCACGAGCAGCCCTCCGGAAGCAAGTCTACGAGTGAGCGAGGACACCGACAAGCCCTGTGCCGTACAGGCCTCTGCGTAAGGATGAAATTCCCCCCCGAGCGCCGAAAGTCGAGAAGTGTGCGCGGGGATCCTGGGGGGCAGCGCGCGTCTGCGAGGATAGTCGGCTTATGAGTTCCTATGCCTTCTGCCCTGAGTCATGAATGGGGGTGAGAGGTTGTGGCTGTTGACACCAACGGCAGGAGTCCCAGGTCCAAGACCCGCCGCACCCATACTAGACCAGGGTGGGAGGTCGAGCATGCGAGCCTAGAGCCCGGGTCTGCTGGAGCTTCGAGTGCGTAGGAAGCCACGAGGGACATCAGTTACTAGGACTCCACGTTGCGTGCGGCTTGACAAGCAGTGGCAGTGGTGTGCCGAAGTACTCAGTGCTTCTGGTCCAGATTTGAAGTTCCACGGAGCGTCGTAGAACCAAAGTAGCACCGGCGCCGGAACTTGCGGCAGAGGTGCCGTGGACATATGAGTGTGAAATTTGAGAGTGCAGCCTAGGGGGCATGCTCTTTGCTTCTCGCTGGGGCTAGTGGACCAATGACCTGTGAGTGCCCAAATATGAGACGGCTGAATGTAGGTCATTGCAACAGCACTGTTGGAAAGAGTATACGTCCACAAGTCGATTCAAACTGAGAATTGGCTTGGCCCCCCTCGGTGTCCTTGTGACAATGCCAATCAGCAGCATTTGAGCTTTCTCAATGTCACCATAACTCATTATGTTTTTCTAGCATGCACCATGAGGTCATGATTCATCAACCTTACATTTATAATGTCAATGTACAGTCTTCGTACACCAAATCAAAATCCAAATTCAGACCCACATTCCTAGGAACTGCCTTTGACATTATCGCTGTCAAATCGAGACTGATGTATTTGGAAACTAAGCATACTTCCACCAGCCATAGATGGCTGACGACGGACTGGGAAGTTGCCCCCCCTGCCCTTCCTTCCCCCCCTCAAGTCACCTACCCTCTGGAAGAGGGGGGGCTTATTCTCTAGAACAATCTTTAGTTTACTTCAAAAACGCATAAGCAGTAACACGACAACTTCCACCTCTAGATGCAGCTTGTGGCGTCAAACTTTTATTTTACAGCTTAATTATACACATGTAATCACTCAAATATGCAGACGTGTGCTACTAGATGTGCATAAATGACTCTCCTCACATCCTTCAGGTTGACTGGGCCCCAAAAGGGCTGAGCTGTCTTGCGCCAGTGTGGGACACCTGCACACCCTGGGCTCCGCCATTCCTCCTTTGGTACACTTGGGCGCCGTGACTGCTTGCCAGCTGGCCCTGCACGACGTCGTTCTTTGCCCGTGCTGTCGACTGCAGGATCACGCTGGCCGCGGCCAACCGCGCCACGTCAGCATTTCCATTCCCATCTGCGCTTGTGCCATCTGGCACCTGACATACTGAGCCTCTCCCAAGCGAGTACTTTGTACTGTTGTGGGCTCCACCACCACCACCACCACCACCACCATCACGTGCAGCAGCAGTAGCAGCACCACCACCACCATATGCATACTTTGCAGCAGCAGGAGCAGTATCAGTGGCAGCTGGAGTAGCTTCAGCCACACTATCTCTTGCCAGCTGGCCTCCCCCAGCCTGCGCCTGCGCCTCGTGCATCAACGCAAGTGCTTGCATGGCGCGCCCCTGGGCCTGCGCCTGTGCCTGCGCCTGAGCTGCCGCCAGGTGGCCTTGCTCCTGCGCCTGCGCCAGAGCAAGTGCCTGTGCCTGCTGCATAAACTGGACCAGCGCCCCCCTTGCATACAGTGAGGAGGCGCCAGGTGGCACCCCCGCAGCCTTCTCTCCTCCTCCTGCTCCCGCTCCCGCTCCCCCCTCCCCTGCCCCGGCCCCTGCCCCTGCCCGTCCCCCCCCACCTCCGTCTGGTACGCCCGCGCTCGTTCCTGCCGCCTTGAGGTGCTGCCAGCTGGCACTGGCTGGGTTGGGCGCATTCTGCTGCGCCAGCCCAAGCTGCAGCGGATCGCTCATCTGACGATGCTGGAGCATCTGGGCCCTAAGATCACGCTGATCAGCGATGGCGCTGGCTCCAGCCGCCATGCTCTCCCTCAGCAGCGCTGCCAGGTTGGACCCGGCCCTCCCCAGCTGCCCGCCCGCCGCCGCCTGCTGCCTCTGACAGCTGGCGACTGATGCAGCCGCAGCTACTGCCCCTGCTGCTGCTGCTGCTGCTGCTGCTTCTTCCCCGACGCTGGCCCCGCTGGAGGGAGATGCAGCCAGAGATGTGCCTGAGAGGGCCTGGGAGGTGGGGGCTGGCGTTCTTGCAGCATCCTCTTGGCCCTGGGAAGGGTAAGGAGAGGGAGAGGGTGGGTGGCGCTGTGCATTCGCAACCAGCATGGACAGCAACGCACACCCCCCCTGCTGCGGCAGGTGCTCGGCTGGGCTTGCAGGAGCGTGACAGCTGTCGGATGCAGGCACAGCCTGGCCGCCCACGCCACTGCCCTGCAGGGCGGCGGCGGCCGCCGGGGCGGCGGCGCTGGCGCTGGCGCTCGCACTCGCGCTTGCCCTCGAGTCTCTCGGAAGCTGCGACACCTGGCCTCTGCCGGCGTGCTGCTGCTGCTGCGCCCGGCTGGCAGGACCTGGGCCCCCGGAAGTCCCCATGGGGGCTGCACTGCTGCCACCTGGCTTCAGAACATGCGGCTGCCCGCTGAGGTTCAGCCACCAGGACAGCTCACCCCCTGTCCCCGTCGCCTCGCTGTTGGCATCTTCGAGGTGCGTGTCTATGTGTGCGCTCTGATGAGCTGGCAGGCCCACGTTGCTCGTCAGATGCCCCAGGCCTGTTGCCGCAGCTCCGCAATTTTTTCCGCTGCCTGCTATCGGCTGGACGCTCCCGGCTCCGCCACCTGGTGGCACGAGGGCAGAGCGCACGTCCTGCCGTGCTGAGGTGGCGGGGAAGGGCGAGCTCATGCTGCCAGCCTTACCGCCTGGCGTCCCGCCCCGCTCTGGCATGCCAGGTGTCGCAGGAGGGCTGCTGGCATGGCCGCTAGTAAGCGCAGCGGCAACACCTAAGGGCCGCCCGAAGACTGCGCTTGTCAGCTGTGCAACTTCCACCTGTCCACAAGAAGAGTCAGGGCTGGAGACATGTGAGATGAAGAGTGAGACGAAGAGAAGGTGTTCCTACCCATGGACATAATATTTGATAACATCAACACATGGTTCATGTAATATGGCCATCTCAAAAGGAAATGGCCATAGAAATTCTACGAGCGGATGGAGCCATCTAGAAAGGCCCCTCCCAAGCCCTTCCCATCATGTGTAGAAGTCTGTGCTTGCGCAGGTATCACTACGCTTCCTCCGTTACAACAATAAAATGAGGAACACCTGTGTATGACTCACACTGACGCGTATATGATTACGTATGATGGATATGACTGTTCGCACTATGTAGTGTGTGTGTGTGTGTGTGTGTGTGTGTGTGTGTGATTGTGAGATCATCTCTTCTTCAGACGTTTTTGGGGCCTCGTATAGACATGACTAGACGTGCTTTCTCTTGCGTGTGTGTGTGTGAGAGAGAGTGTGGGTGTTGTGTGTGCGTGCATGTGTGTGTGTACATACACAGACATGCACATATGCAAGTCTGCCTGTATATGCGGATACATTTGTGTACATGCATGTATGTATATGTGTCCATCTATGGACATATTTGTGGCTGTCAGTTTCTGACAACACATGTCAGACGTGGCACACATAGTTCTGATGTACCCAGAACTTGCCAATTTTGCAGTACCCAACGCTTCCTGTGCCCAAAAGAATCCATCCCATCACAAGTAGCATATCAAATATATTTCAACAAACAGAACCACCGCTTGCAACGCACGCTCTCTCAGGTGTTCATGCCTTGAGTCGTGCCACGTGGCTCACCAGGATGAGCTTGACCCACGCGACGACGTTGAGCACCTCGTGCTCGTACTGCCGGCCCTCCATGGCCAGGACCTCCAGCTTGCCCCGCCCCTCCTGCTTCCTCACGCACACGCACACACACGCGCACATACACCCGCACACGCACGCGCACATGCACACGCACGTGCACACGCACACGCACGTGCACACCCCAGCCATTGCGGGGCATGCAGACACACACACGCAATTGATGAGTGAGAGGATCATAGCAGTAAGGGAGGCGGGAAGCTGAACAGCCGAAGAGGGCATGCTTTCAGTTTGACTTCAATGATATCTGTGCTTGGACTCATTGCTCGGAACAAGGCATTCATCGGAATGTTTTCCTCTATGTATACATAACCATATATAGGTGTACGTGTGGGTGTGTATGTTCACATGTATGCATGTACGCATGTATATATACAGATATATAGATATATATATACATGTATATGTCACATACATAACTATATCACACGCACACATACATCTGTTTGTACAAAAATGTGTCTCTATGCCTAAGGAAAGTATATAACGTGTGCATGGGCCAGTGGGACGGAAGTAAGAGAGCTGGGCCCTGGGGGCGCAGCCAGGACTTGTAAGTGGGCACGCACGAAAGCCACCAGGCCTGCACATTGTGCAAAGTGCACACTGGCAGCAGTTCTTACTGGTAAGCACTCACTCAGAACCTTATGACTGAGAGGAGTCTCCATTTTGGACCCTGGCGGGACTGCTTTCTCGATCATTTGTCTTTTTATGGTCTCAGCAACGCCCTCAACAGCAGTGATGACAAGTCATCAGTACATACGTCGTGTGTGCCAGGGTGAACCTCTCACATGCTCAACACCAACAGGCGGCTTAATCTCTTGTCCGTCGGGAGCTGCATCAACTCTCTTGGCGGTGTTGTGGCAACAGTAGAGGGTTGCTTGATCCATAAATTGGGGGGGGGGGGGTGATGGAGTGCCAGGTGATGCCACGACGTACCTCTGTGAGGGTCTTAAAGTCGGCCGACAGCTTCGTGTGGTGCTCCACCATGTGGCCCCAAAAGCTGCCAGCCCACGATTGCAATCAACGGGCGTGTGCATGTTTGGCTCAGCTTTGTGAATTTAATGGCAATGCACAAGGGCACGTCCTCCTCAAAACTGACTGTTTGACAAGTTGTACAAACATGCACGTCTGCACTCCGAAGAGGAGACGGCGGTTCAATACGGCGCTTCAACATGGTTCCAGATGTCTGCACGTACACGCATTGTATCCGCATGTTGTCTGTGTGTGTGTATGTGTGTGTGTGTGTGTGTGTGTGTGTGTGTGTGTGTGTGTGTGTGTGTGTGTGTGTTATATGAGTGTCCGGGCAGGCGCCTGAATGCACAAGATAGAGAACAATCAAATGGACACAAGTAAAGAAAAAGACAAACGACCAAGTACAGTGCTGATTATGAATGCGCAGTGTGACAGCCAAAGATACGGAGGCCTATAAAACAAGTAAAGTGCCTACCTGCTGAGCACGCCAGCCATGTCCTCCACGTACTTCTGCATCGCCACCTGGCACTGCCCGAGGCTCCCCTTCACCTGCGCAGGTGCGCACGTGAGCACGCTGAGTTATCAGACCGCAGGGGGTATTGAGTCAAGCCTTCCCGGTAACTTTTCATTCTGCCCAAGGCTCCCCTTCTTCTGCCCGGGCGCGTGAGCACGATGAGGAACCAGATTGCGTCATCCTCCTCCTCCTCCTCCAATCTGCGTGCCTTTGTCGTTGATCGCCATAATGCCATCCCAAGTTCTTTCTGCGGGCTCATTGACGCGGGGTTCTGGTGGTGCTCATCTATCCGTCTTAAACAAAAATTAAATGAAATAAGTCTCCAAGCCATCTATGAGGCCCTTGCGACTCATCCTTCAGAGCACGGAGAGAAAGGGCAGGTAGATGAGAGAAACACAAGGTGAGGAAAATGTCTGGTTACCTGATTCATCTCGCCCTGGAGAGCTTGCACATCTTCCGCCTGCTGGGTGCTCAGCTGCCTCTGAGCTTCCAGCTCCTGTTTACATTCACACGTTACGCACTGCTTGATTGGCCTAGACTCTTACGCACATATATATATATATAGGAATATATATTATATATACATATATATATATGAATATATATATCATATGTACATATATATATGTGTATGTAACTACATGTGTGTAAGTGTGTGCGTTCTCTCTGTGTTTGTTTGTGTGTGCGCTTGAGTGTGCGCCATCTGTCTACAAGTCCTTTTGGTCATCGTCATCAGTATAGCCCTCAGAGAAGAGGATGCAAGCACACACAAATACAACCACCAAGCACATACAAATGCAGGTGGGGGAGCTGGATAGGGGCTCGGGAACGAGAAAGTCAACCAACCGGCTGATCATACAGGCAGGAGGCAGGCAGGAGGCAGGCAGGAAGACAGCTCCCCCTCCCACACGCACCTTCTTGCAGCGGCTCTCTGCGTGCTGCCACCCCTTCTGGGCTGCGCTGAGCTGATTCTTGAGCTCTCTCACGTCCGCCCGGAGCGCCCCTGTCTCGTTGCTCCCCGCCTACACTCGCATATGGTAAGACAGTACACCTCAGATCTCTAGCTTATAGGGATAATGGGAGACTTTGCTAGAGGCCTCGGAGACTGCCTCGGTGCCTGACAGCGTGCCTTGCTATCATGGGCGCGCTGAGGTTTGAACTTAGAAGCTGCCTGAATTTTGATATGAACTCTCCTCCCGAGCAAGATGTGAAATGACTGCTGGGCTCCTTGTTGGAGAGCAAGGAGGCGCAAGAAAGTGGGAGAATAGGGCCTAGGTGTGGCGTGTCGGTGCGCCATGTTGGGTTAGTGTGGTGAGCTGCGGAGGGTGGTAATGTCACCTGCAGCTTCTGCCAGAGCTGCTTCTCGAGAGAGGCCACGCAGTCTTTGAGGCGCCGCCCGTCGGAGCCTGTGCTGGGCGAGCCCATGAGGGCTCCCGAATGGGAGGCCACTTCCTTCCTCAGCCCCGACATCTCCCTGCAAGAGCAAGCGCAAGTAAATGCAGACTGTTATACTTTATTTCACACAAGGAGACACACACACACACACAAACACAGACACATGCACACAAACACACGCACACGCACACACGCACACGCACACGCACACGCACACGCACACGCACATGCATACACACGCGCACGCACAAGCACGCATGCGTGCACGCACATACACACGCACATGCACACATACACGCATTTTCCCATGCACGCACACACTCACGAACACCCCACACGCACTCATGCACACACATACGCGCGCTCATGCACTTTTGCACACTGAATAAAGACCAGCAGCCAAGCGGCCGCAGGCAGGCCACAACAACAACAACACGCACACTCACATCTGGAGGGCCAGCACAGAGGTGCGCAGCTCCTTGAGCTCCGCCGCGTCGGCCTTGCTCATCATCACCGTGCCCGCCTTTTGGGCGCTGCCGCACGCCCCGCTGCAGGGCGTCGTCAGGCTGGTGCCCGGCGTCCAGCCAAGTGGCGGCACCCACGTGGGGTCTGTAATGCCTGCAGCCTGCACGCAGTCCCAGGGGTCAAATTGCGGTGGGGGGCATTAGATTCTTTGGAAGTACTTCAGAGAAATGGAGGAAGTAACAAATTATCCAGACAGCAAGTGAAGGCGGAGCAGAGAGTTTGACCCATAGTGGAGGGGTCATTATCAGCATGCAACAAGGTATGAGAAAGTCCTTCTAACAAGAGGAGAGAAAGAAAATGAGTCAAGCGGTAGCTCTATGTTTAGGATGTCTAGTATCATGAAATTGCAGCGTGCTTGCCGTATGCGTCATATCGGTAGCAATCCAGGTTCTGCAGTAGGTTGTAGATGGTCTGTTTGGTGTCTCTCTCGAACACACCCCCACATTCTCATTCTTGCTCTCTTGTGTTCTGTGCCACATTGACTCCTATCACACACATGCACACAACCAAAACACACACACGCACGCACACACGCACACGCACATGCGCACACGCGCACGCGCACGCACACGCACATACACACACACCTGGCGCAACGACAGCAGCTGCGCATCTTCCAGCCAGTACTCCATGGCCCCCTCGATGTTGTGGCGCCGCCGGAAGCGCTCCCCTGAGCATACGAGTGTGTCTGTCATGTGCTTCAGCAGGTGGTCCAGCAGGCCTGTGTCGCCGATGTGCTTCCGCGCCTCCTCGCGCAGCGTGGGCCGCAGGATCGGCTTGTGCGGCCCCGCGCTGCGCGCATGCATGATGTCCACCAGCTTCACCTGCGCCTGCCGGTACCTACGCGTCCCACCACGTCCCCCATTGCGTCCCATCACAATCCATCCAGGGCCCATTACGTCCCATTCAGGGCGCATCCCGGGGGCCCAGGTCATTGGCCGATCAAAGCCATTGAAAGCTGGAGCAAGAGAGAGCTCAAGCATGCAGATGCAAGCTTGAGCAAGATGAGTGCACAGGCAACAAGCGCCAGCTTCACCGGCGCGTGCTGGCGCCTGCCTGCACGTCCCATCATGGGCGAGCCAATTGCGGCGTGCGCGGTTCCGGCTGGCAGAGCGGGCGAGCGAGCGAGGGAGCCTGAGCGGGTGAGACATGAAAGCACGACTGCACCAGCTTTGCCTGCGAGGCTGCGCCTGCCGGCACCTGCACCGCGCTCGTGGGCCACGCGTGCGCGATGTCGGCAGAGCAAGAAGAAAAGCAAGAAAATTCTTGGGCAGACGACTCGTGAGCACACGCACAAGCACGAGCGCACGCGCTCCTCCTCCGGCGGACACGACTCATTCCACCCGGATCCTGGGACCACCCAGTCAGTGGGAACAGGCACGCAACGGTCGCTGCGCATTTTGGGGCCACCTGTGGGTACCAGAGCCTCAAAAGAAGCTAGATGCCTGCGTGTGTGCATACGGTGACGGGCAGTTGAAAACAAGAGTTGACTGGACTTTAGAGTCAAGCGAGAACCAAATTGCTCTCTTGGAATACCACGACCTTGGCAAAAGAGTACAGTGCACAGGCCGTGAGATGTCAGAATTAGACCGAGCTGGCAGTGCAAGATCTATCAATGTAGCACAAAACTAATTCATTCAAGGACTAGCCAACCAGCCACTCCGACAATCGCGTACCGCGACCGCAAAAATTGTTCACAAAAGAAGAATGTAAACGTAGGGGCAGCTTCTGCAATAGCCGAGCAAAAGAAGAAGAAGAGGAAATCTTAGTACATTGCTGGAGAAGGAGAGCACCAACAGAGAATGAAGGCAGAGGTCACGATGACCCCCGAGAGAGTCAGGTTAAGTTCTGCAGCTGTTGAGCCAAAAGAGGAGAGGAGGAAAACCAAGAGAATGCAGGAGAAGAAGAGCGAGTCGCAGATTTCTCTGGTACCTTTCGGAGGACCAGCGCCCGCGCATGTCTTTCGGGAGCTTCAGAATGTTGGCCTCTTTCTTTGCCCCTTTCTCTGATGCCTCCCCCTTCTCTTCCTCCTCATTGCCTGCCTCCTCCTCCTCCTCCTCTTCCTCTGCTTCCGCTTCCTCTTCCTCCTCACCAGAGAACCTTCTCTCCTCTTCCGGCCGCTTCTCCATCTTTGTACTGGCGGCCCTCTTCAGGCCCGCCTGCCTGCCGCCTGGCGTGCTCTTTCTTCTGCTGCCGCTGCTTCCTCTTGCCAAGGTGCCAGCCACGTCAGCAACAACAGCTGGCAACTTCTCTTGCTCCTGGGGGACCGCCCTCCTTCTGAAGGCGCCGGGGCTGACTGAGCCCAGCGAGAACGCTTGGTGGAGGACAGGTGTTGCAAGCGCAGCTATGCCACTGCCCGAGCCGCCGCCGCCGCCACCTCCTCTTCCTCCTCGCGTTATGTTCACGGCCCTCTTTCTTGTCGGCCACCTCACGGCCATGCCACCTGGCGCTGGCGCGGTCTCGGGCGCCGGTGACGGCTCCCAGGGAACACTCTGGCTCCTACTCCTCGAAATTCTGGGGCTTGCGCTCGTGCTTGCGCTTGGCGGCCACCCCCTCAGCTTGCTGGCGGTCAGCCCCACGGCTCCACCTGGGGAGCATTTGAGACTCCACACGTCCTGGCCAGAGGTGCGGGGGCTGCTCAGCGAGGCCTTCCCCTGGTGACAAGTGGGGGGCATGAGCTGAGTCAGCGCTACGGCAGCGTCGCGCATGCATAGCCTCCCCGCAGCCTCCCCGTCGAGCTCCCCTCCTGGCTCCATATGTGGCTCCACATGAAGCACCCCTTCTGGCTCCCTGTCTGGCTCGGGATCCAGCTTCTCCTCACACAATCTTTCTCCTGCCTCCTCCTGGGCCTTGTTGCCCGCTGCAACAATGTCCCAGCCTGCGTCGGCATGGCAGCTGCCCTCTGCTCGTCTGACAAGACTCCTGCTCTTCCTCCTCGACAGGGTCCTCCCGCGCAGGGCCACGGTGTGAACAGGGCCTCCTTCATCAGTCGGAACGCATTTTGTGTCATCACTGCCAATCGCCTCAGGAGCCAGGCCCCCCTTGCCTTTTCTCTTCTCGCCAGCCTTTCTCTTCACACCTTCCTCCTCCTCTTGCTTTCTGTGCTCCTGCTCCTGCTCCTGCTCCTGTTCCTGCACACATGCGTCCTCTGCTTCAGCATCTCGGCCGAGGCCTCCATCCTTGGCCCAGGCGCCGTCGGCTCCAAATTTGGAGCAGCCTTCACTTGGCAGGGCGATGAGTACGGTCTGCACTCCATTCTTGCAGCGCACTAGAGGAGGGCCCCGCCTCTTCCCCACGCCAGCTCCTCCCCTGATGCTGTCGTCAGCGCTGGTGCTCTCATCGACAGCTTTTGAGATTGCTCCTCCTCTTTCCTCTTGGACATCCTCCCCCGGGCTCGAGGCCTCGTGGGCTTTGCTGGTGACAGGTGGAAGCTCCTCCTGGGGCCCAAATGCAGGGTCTTTGGCATGTAGTCCTCTTTGGGTGGTGTCTTCACGTGGCCTTTTTCCTTTTTCTGCCCCGATGTGAGTGCTTGTGGAGGGCCTTGGAAGCACGCGCCTGCCTTCTGTAACCCCATTGGCTGCCTGATGCTTCGTTTTCCCAAGGCCTGCTCAATGAGTGAATCTGAATGTCAGAAAGATTTGTTATTCACGTGTTCAATTATCATCTTCCTTCCTTTCTCTCTCCCTCAAACACTTGTACATGCTCAAAGACACACACACACACACACACACACTCACATATTCAAAGAATGCATCTCCTTGATGACAAAAAATGACCCCAAAAACTAGACCAAACAATACATACAACTAAATTATACTGCGGGACAGTATCCTGAATGTCAACACCCATATCAAGCATCAGATTCAATCTTGACTCACCCAAATTTTTAGAAAAAGCTCCTTTGACTAGCTCTTAGAATTTGTCACATTTGGACATCTGTGCACATGAAAGAACATAGGCATATGGTAACCAGTGGCAGATTCTCAACAGAAAAGAAAACGAGAATTGTGTCCTGGATGGCAATCATTCAAACTGATATAGTGCAATACTTTTATAGACAAAAATAATTCTAGTTGCGTCAAAAATACATGGCCATTCTTGAAACTCACAGTCTTACCATGCAAGTGCTGATGCATTATAGCATATAGCATGGCACCTTGAAATCGTGTTGGAAGACATACCCGATGATATGGGGGGCTGAAGTTCATTCCTAGTTGGAGCAGAACTATCAGCAGTTTTCATCCGCTTATTCATATCATTATTGGTCTGAAATGCCTCGCATTCGAATTCTGCTTCTTGCGCCTGCCTTCCTGATACATCTTCTGCTTTCTCTCCTTTCATCTCAAGAAACAGCTTTTGCCTGCAGGTTTCCCCTGCAAATTCTTCCTTCTCTTTCCCCAGCTTGTCAGTTGGCAAGTGCACAGATGTCCCGTTCAGGCGCAGATGATGATTTGGCGATGCCACTAACAGCGTCCCCAAGTGAGTACTCATGCTGATTCAGATTAGTCACCTCGGCTTTGAGGACGCTTCGCTACCAGCTATATCGATTGAAGCCCCACCAAATGTAGACGAATTGACCAGCCAAGTGGAAATTACTACAGTAGTACGAGGAAAATGGGAGCTGAACAACGTGCTTGCAGCTTGGAAACCATTCCTTTGACCTGCAAACAAGAAATGAGGTCAAAAAATGACACAATTGAGACAAAATTTGTACTTTCAAAAACTTCAGAATCAATAAGCATGCACCAACCTCAGAAATTTCTCATATGTGCAACTGCTGACATATCATAAAGGCTGCAATGCATCTGCTTTTCGTGGGAAAAAAGCATGAGACTAATAAAGGCATCAGATTTAAACGAAAAACACCTCAACAAAGCGATGCAAAGCATATTCTGGTCGACCTCATCACAGGTGCCAAGAGATAAAGAATCTTAAACACCGCAAAGAACTCACTTGAGGTCACTTGAAGATCTGGATGGTCTTTTGCTGAGTCCTTCCTCAAGATCTGGTAGGGGCTTGGGCAAGTCTATAGATCGCTTCTATGTACAAGCTCTCTCTTTTCAAAAGAGCAATGCCAACATTTGGTAAGGTTCAAGTCTTCATTGGATCAATCTGATCCCGCAGACTTGCACATACATAAAGTAACATCGGAGGGGCAGTTTTTGCTTCTACATTTACTTCGAAGACATGGTCAGTAAAATGGTTATCAAAAGTGGCCTGTCTTAGCTCCCTTCAAAGCTGAAGCTTTTCAGATAGACAGTCACGTCGCCTTCATCGTTTCGCATTCTCGCGAAGAAGATCGCATCGTGATACCGACTGGCTTCGCAAAATCGGAGATACCGCGGTGTCATTTTTGTACCAACATGCAGAAGTGGGAGACGCAATATTGACAGCCACGCTGCCTGTTTTTACTTTCGTAAATCTCGTATACTGTATCGGTCATTGACAGAGCTGTTGAATGCCAAATTTTATATCCAAAGGCGATCCGCTTGCCGCTAAGGATGTGCCATGCTCGTGGATGACCTCTTCTCAATGAAAATCTTGGATAATGCGAGCTTTCCAACCACGTCCAGTACGCATGGCCTAACTCGATAAGTTCAACATTATTTCTGATGGATGCATGCAGTGAATAGAAGCAAAAGTCCTGCTGTTTTTTGTGGTTTACCTTGTTTTCCCCGTAGAGTTTGGTACATGCTTCATCTTCTTCGGACACGGTCCGCCCTGGGCTTTCCTTGATTGCCCTACAATGCACCGCTTTGCTCCAAGGCTTGTCTCGTTGCTAACCCCGCGAATCGCGTGCATTTCACATGTTCTTTCGCGAAGTGCGGAAGCCAGGTCACATCGACTGATCCGCCCAGCGGGACGTATCACTTTCTAGGTTCATTGACCAGATCCGATGAAGGTGATACTTGGATTCACTAGACAGGATGCTTTTAGAGCCATATAATCTGCATATAATTGTCATAGACGATACAACGTGCACGCTAATAGCCATCTGTACTTATGGTCGTACGGTAAAGTTGCTGTCAACTCAGTCATCCGCATGCAGCAGAATTACGAGAGGCGACGGGTTCAAGTTGGGTCAAATCGTCCAGTCTTTCCCATGGAGGTGAACCACCCTGAAGCTAGATGACTCGATTTGAATTGATTTGAATTGCTCATTCTGCATTCTTAGGCTGAACAACTCCGTTTGGAATTTGGGGGCGAAGTACGATACATTAATAACGGCGCAAAAAATTAATTCCTTCAGCCCTGGGGGCTGCGCAGAAATCAATGAACAGGAATTTTACGCACGACTTTTAATGTGGACGAAAACTGTCAAAGACACGAGTTATATTTGCGACAGTTCTGCGCCCGTATGTCTGAACTGATACTCTTTAGGGTTCCGGGTATGAAAGCAACCTTAGGACTTTATAAGTATAAACCTGAAAGCGTAGAAGCCGGGCGAACCCCGGTCATACGAGGCTCCTGCTCACTCCTGGAGGGTTTATATTGGCCCATTTTGTACTTCGAGCTCAACTGGAAAACACAACCTTTCAACCGTCCGCCTTAATCATACTTCACTTCCGTGAGTAGCAGCATTTCAAATCTCACTCCGACGTTCATCATGGAGGGTCTACTTCATAGCACTACGAGCGACGCTCCTGTGATAGGGAGTCCAGTGTCTCTGATACTAGGCAACTTGCTAAGGAAGACTTGGGAGGTTACGCCCAGGCCTTCATTGCGGCCTATGTGCTGGGTAAGTGAATAGTGGAAATAGGCGCTTATGGCTAAGGGATGACGACCGTTGTTTCATAACCCGCACTTGGTGGAGCCTGGGTCAACGTTTAAGTTCTTGCCAGCAGTTGGAACGTGGAAGGTGGGCTTTCTCTTGATACTTATAGATACGTCTATTATCCATACTTTTCTTCATATTGCGTATTGGAGCCCATGAAACTTCTGAGAGGGGAGCAATGCCTTACAGGGCCTGTCTTAGTAGTGTTTGGGATCAGGCGCATTTTCACCGCCTACAACCTTTATTGTGTCGCTGAGGTGCACGTTTTATGTCTATGGAAAATAACGCAGTTTCGGTTGTGGGTCATTAGTCATAGAAATGCACAAGTCGCAAGTATCTACATGTCTTTTTGTGGCATCTATTGCACTCGTCTGTTGAAGCTTGGCCGATGATTACACTTTATATTTGCTACTCTCGACAGTGGCCTTGCTGCTGGTTGACGATTAAATTACCACCAAGATCTGACTGGCCTAAGCTTCTTCAGCTGCTGTATGTCTTCCAAGCAAGAAGTTGGAACTAATCCTTCTTGAATTTCGCTAAAGGTCCTGTCTTGTGTGTCGGTCGTTCTTTAGAAGCTTAATCATAGATTACCCTGTCGTGTCATCTGTGTATCACAATTCGTGCAAGAGTTTGACCCTTATGGATCTTTTAGCTGCACATTGACGTGGCCTGTGCCGACTGACAGCTGTGGCATGCATGTATGTTTGTTCATGCAGGACGTGCAAACACGCTCCATGTTAGGCAAGCATCAATTGAGAGGCCCCTGTCCACATCTGGGTCCTTGATTAATTGGACATAGGTTTTTTCTGTCCTTGAAGCTGCCGAGCACGTCAGACATCAGGACAAATATGTGAGTTCCTTCTTCCTATTCTCTTGTTACTCAGTCGTCCACTGCGTCATTGTTACCAAATGTAGCAGCTGCGAATGTCCTTGTTGGGAAGGCAGGAGGCCCCATGACTTTGGCAGAGTGTGACAGCCTGTAGTCTTTTTAGCTGTTATATGCTAGGTGTGAACAGAGAATGAATTTTCGTGGCTAGGCCTCATCCCTTTGGCAGAGCGTCGTGGCCGCCGGGCTTGAAACACCATGGCAATGGCTCTGAGCGTTTTGAGGGGAGGCCAGATCAGGCTGGCGCTCCTACTCCGGGATCCTGCGATCTCCACCGTTTGCAAGGACCTCGAATGGAGCCCCTACACTTACGCCCTCACTTTCAATCTGTGTTCCCCAGTCCGGTCCTGGAGGTTGATTGTTGGTTAGACTTCAGCCGCATTGTGGCGCTTTGTAGCTTTTTCCTTGCTCATGCCGGAAAGAGGTACTACATCTTGCATGGGGAATTCCTTCTGCTTCATGCCTTATCAATGGGCGATGACTTCGAAAACTGATGTGACTCTTACTCGTGAACAGGGAAATGTGGAGAAGTGGAGAAGGGCGGAGTGAGAAAGGGTGGTGGAGTAGCTACTTGCCGTGTAGTGGCCTCGTCTCAATGCAGGTACCCTCCATATTCCAGCATGTGTTTTCCTCATGTGAGGTTTAGCAGCATAGTAGCAACTCAGTCCTCGCAAAATTCATGTCAGTACCGCACTGTCTGTGCGTGGAGAGCTATGAGGAGATATGAAACCAGTTAAAGCCAGTTCTGCTGCTGACAACCCTGATGTGAAACTGGTGTAATGATCTGAGCTCTACCACGAGAAGGCAGACTAGCATATCTATGCAGGCTTTGTTTTCCGGGATGTTCTGAGTCTCCGCGTTGTGCCGTAGGCTGCTGGACTTAAGTGCAAGACTTTGGAAGCAGACGTTGCCGCACTTTTTTTTTGGGTCCTGCTTTGGCTGTGACGATAGAACTATCCGCGCTTCTGAGGCACGCCCGTGAAGTACAAGGATAATAATGGTTGAATTTCTTAATCTGAGCCAAAGCAAGCTACTTAGTTACTTATTGTATTGCCCTCCTTTTACAGTACATTTTTGGGCCCTGTTGTATCTTTTAAAAGCTGATATAGAGTTGGAACAGCTTTGTTAGTGGCTTGTTGCTAGTCAAGCTTACTCTTTGTGTGAGCAGGTCTACTTAGGGTGCAGGGCTGATGGACTGGGTATCTCTGTTGTTTGCAGGAGATGTCTTGCAATGAACATAAAATTCCAGCTTACGAGGACTCACATTCCTGATGCAAGGGACCGTGTAGTGTAGCTGCAGTCACGTACGATTATTGATGCAGCTTTGGCCAGGATGTGTAGTTCTCCACCAATTGCAAAAGATGTCTAAATCCCTTCTATTGAAATGGAGTGCCAAAAAGAGTGGCTGAAGTAATTCTGCGTTCAGAATGTCGCGTACTGAATTGCTGAACCCGTGGCACGCCTCTGTAGAGCTCCAGCCGCCATGTGTCCCGTCTCTGCCATGTGCAGATTTTTTAGGGGCATGTGATTCTGAACAAGTTGTGATTGCTGGAGTATAGAAGTAAGTTTGCTTCTTGCCTTGTTCTGTCATAGTGGCAAACATATTGCAGGCCAGCTTTTTGCAGGAACTAATGGGAGACATGAACAGAGCTTCCGGTATGTTAGTGAAACAAACCAGGGATGTGTACGCTTGTGATGGCTTTCTGGAATGTCCTGTTTTCGGTAAAATAATACAACATTGCAAGTGATTTCTCTTTTTCCTGGGGAAGTGCACAGAGAGGACCTTATTAAGTTGACAGTGGAGGGGATATAGCATCAAGTACTGAACATTCCAATCGGTCATCAATTACATGGACAAATGAATTCGACAAAAATGTGGGACATTTGAGCACTAGCTCTAAATACTGCGTCATGCGACCTGCCATAGCAGGTCTCCTGGAATCAGCTTGACGATTATGAGCTGCATGTAGTTGTATTTGTGAATTATTATTTGCCGTGTTCATCTTGCACGGCACAATAATCAATGTGCATGTCTGCATGGGCACATGTGAAGAGTGCACCTCTCTTCTTGTTTAGAAGTCTACGCTTCTTGCCTGGCTGTTCCACAAGTGCACCCCCAAATGTCACAAAGTCAAGTCACATGCATACTGCTTGCGGCTTGCGCCGGCCAGGTCAGTGGTTTATAAGATGTGCTGGAGGTGATTGCTGTCTGTATGTAGTGGATATATTCAGAATATAATAACTAGTAGAGTGAACCAGTAGAGTGATGTACACTGGCAAGTTATATATAAATTTGCCAATCTGAGTGTGGCCAACTGTTTGTAGCTAGGCCACATGAACGCTTTTCTAGCTATCGTTGGTGCTTTCCCTGCTCTATTCGAGCTTCCCAGTCAGCGGTTTTTGGTATGCTTCAAAGCAGGTCAGTACAAATTGTCAACTCCAACTTTATTCCGACAGATCTCTGAACCTTTCGTCTGCATCTGCCATTTCCCCTACCTCTTCAGTGACATCCATGCCCCACGAGTCAGCCCCTCAGACTCACAAGTCCGAGATGCCCCCCCCCCTGGCCCCAACGCTTGCCTCCGCCGCAAGCCCCAGTTGAGATTATAGCCCCCCAAGAGCTCTGACGACTGGAGCCACAGGAACCCTCCAACAGTACAGCTGCACCTTTTCAGTTCGTGATAGCGACGAGTCTCTCGGCAACGTTCCAGCCCTTGACCTTGAGCACGGGCGCCTTCCCCTCGGGAGGGGTGGGGAACCGGATGGTCACCACTTTTGACTCCCCGGGTACAAGTGAGAAGTAGTTGTCAGAGTAGGAGGTGGGGAGAATCCGCGTTTCCACATATGGGCTCGTCGCCAGGAGCTGGTCCGAGATGGAGGGCTTTGCTGTCGGTCCTTGCCGGGTGCCAGCTGGCATAGCGCGCGAGCTCCTGCCAGGCAGCTTGGCGGACGAAGGACAGCCACTTGGCACCTCCTCCTCAACGACCGAGAGCCGAATGAAGAAGGCGACTCTGCCGACAGAGCCTTGAGGGAAGGAGCTCTGTACCTTTCCTGAGAGCTTCCCGGAGGTTCCGGGCAGATTCTGGTCCTCGCCGAACCGTGCTGGCCCTCTGCCCGTTAATGGAGCTGAGCCCTTCCTGGTCCGGAATGGGACGCCCCCCGTGTGCCCCACATCTTTAATATCTGCATCGTTCTGCCAAGGAACAACTTCGAACCCCAACTGATTCATCTCTGCCACGTCCACTGCTTCCCCGCTGACGGATCGGTCGCTTGTGGCAGCTTCCTGCCCGTATATCTGCCCGCCGTTGTTGGTCAGGGTGACCGAGACAGACTGCCTTTTTCCGCTGGCAGTCACTTTGGCAGTGATGTCCAGTGGGACCTTCTCTGACCGGAAATCCTGGTCCAGCAGCGTGTAGTCTCCGCCCTCGGCGTAGAGCCAGTAGAAGTTGCGTGATATTTGGCTGCCGGAAATGTCCGAGAGGGTCAGCAAAAGAAAGTACACGTCTGACGCGCCCAGGCATGTGCAGTCGGGAACCTGCGGCTCCAATGGACAGTGCAAGTCAGATGTGAAGAATTGGGAAATAGAAACTTCTGAGGAACAAAAATGTGTCCAGGGACTAGCTTGAGGGTGTGCCCAGATTGCTCGTAGCACAAAAAATCACTGTGTGCCTGGACATTTTCATGCGCACTCGCCGTCTACAAGGAGCAAACATGACGCTCGAGTGTACCAGTGAGTGTCGTACTAGCATAGCAGACCAGCTGACGTGTGTGTGGGACCAGAGCAGGTAAACATAGAGACATGCGCGCATGCGAAGGTGTGTGTGTGTGCGTGTGCGTGTGCGTGTGTGTGTTGTGGGGGGGGGGGGGGTTTATCTACATACGCGTCCGTGCATGCGTGCACAACCATAACGACCGCAAATAACGGGAGAGCAAGTGTGTGCGTGTGTGCGTGCGCGCCTGTGCGTGTGCGTATTTGGCATGTACCTCAAAGACTCGCTGGGTGGCAAACGGCAGGACGCTGAGATCGTCGAACGAGGAGTGGTCGGGGCTGGTCCCGTCCAGGTTGATGACGGCGGCCTTCACGCTGGCGCCCTCGTAGCTCCTCCCCGTTGTGTTCACTATCTGCATAACATGCACGCGCAATCGGTCCAGGCACATGCGTGAGTGCGCCGTGCACAAGTGCGTTCGCTGCCTGCATCAGTGCACGATAGTGACGGACACAGGCACCCGTGGCAGTGCCTCGTGTAGAAGCGTACGAGAGGGAGCCACACATTCCCGGGGGGGGGGGG
>WELA01012227.1:632406-651926 GCA_009602735.1 Mesotaenium endlicherianum
GGGGGGGGGTGGGGGGGGGGGGTAGATAGGAGAGCGCGCACTCCGAAGAACAAGCCAGTGCATGCATTCACAACCGGCAGCCCCTCCAGGTAAGAGAACGTTTGGAAGAGGGACAGGACCCGCATGGAGGAAGCCACGGCCGGCCGTGCTGCCGAAAACAACTCACGCCGAGAGGCGAGCGCGAGCACGGCGGGCGAGAGGTTGGCGTCCAGCATCACCACAGGGGCTGTCTGAATGTCGCGCGCGAACTGCCCCACCCACTGGGGGGTCAAATGTTGCTCCTGCCGGCCGCACAGCACGCACGCACACGCAGCAGCACGCCCACGCAGCCACAGCCCAGGGGGGAAGTCAGACACTGGGAAGTCGGCCTGCTTAGCCCGGTGACTTGACACGAGGGTGTTGTGCCCACATGGCGGGAGGGGTGCCGCGGGTGCAACACCTGGCACATGTACGGCCCGGCACATGTACGGCATGGGAGTGGTATGCTTCATCTGCGCGCAGGGTGGATGTGACGTGTTCCTCACCAGGGTGCTGACGTCAGCAACGGCGGCGCTCATCTCGCCGTGCTGGTCAAAGACGGCCGACACGACGGGCGTGGCCACGTCCACCACCTGGCGCACGCCTGCCACACGTCACCACCGCCTGCGCCCGGCCCCCGTCAGCAGCCCCACGGCAGGGCGTTCCCTGCCGTATGCTTTTCTGTCGCCGCACGGCAGCCATGTGGACTGGACGAGGCACATCATACAATTGGCCGCGCGTTGACTGGTAAACACCTTGTGTACGTTGGGTTCACAGGCTCAATCGGGCATCACAGACCTGGAGATTGGAACGTGAAGCCTTGAATCCTAAGCATCAAGCCCTACGCCCTAAGCCCTGAGCTCTCTCTAAGCCTGCCCTGTGAAGGGTAGATTACCCGAGGCCAACGGCCAGCAGACTGCACATTCATCATGCAACGCCTTCTTCACCCATTTTCTTTCTTGTTCCTTTTCGTTCTTCTCTTTCTTTTGGGGCGGGGGNTAGACCTTTCTTGTGGTGCTCACTCTCACGAACGGGCCATAAACCCTGTCCCTGGAACCTGCAACCCTAGAGCTAACCCTAAAAGCGTCAAGAAGGGGAGGACAATGTTCCCACCGTGCGTGGGCAGGCCCTGCGTCCGCCAGTGTGCCAGCAAGGCCTCGCCTGCTAGCAAGCGCGCACCAGGAACACACAGGTGGCACAGTCACGTGTCAGTTGCCGACAGCGTGCCAGCTGTTTGATACACACACGAGTCCCCTGTGGGAGGGGGAGTTCTGCTCCAGTCTGCTTGCCAGGTGGCACAGCAGGGGGTGGAAACGAGAGGCCAGGAGAGGGAGAGGAAGAGGAGGGCAGAGGGAGAGAAAGAGGGAGAGAGCAAAGGCGAGGCCGACGAAAACGGAGATAGAGAGAGAGGGAGAGGGAGAGGCGCAAACATATGGAGCTAGGCGGGTTGGTTAGCACAAGCGGCAGGAGGGAACCCGTGCCATGCATCAGTTCTCCTTCACCTACAACCCCCGTGACGGGGCCCAACACCACCCAGCAGAATTAGGGTTTCATTCATACCCACTGCTTGTCCAGGTGTGTGCTTGGTGATTTGTGGGTGAGCATGCACAGTGGGTGTCACCCGCAGATGACGCCAGTCAGACTGTAGTGTGAGTGTAATCATGAAGACGAGTGTGTGTGCGTGTGTATGTGTGTGTGTTGTACAGAGGGTGTTGTGCGATTGCAGTGTCTATGGGTGCGTATTTGAAAAGGGGTACCAGCAGCATCGAGGCCGACCACGGAGATGAGCAGCGGAGGCGCTCCCAGGGAGGCCATGCAGTCTGCCACATTGCGCGCCACTCCTCCATGGATGTACCTCACCTGCTCTCACTCACACCACCCCCCCCCCCTCCACCCACCCACCCATATACACCCAGACAATGAAAATGAATAGACACGCAGAGACACGCACACACACATGCACAGTGAGAGAGAGGGAGAGAGAGGGGTCGCCGCTTTCAGACATGCAGAAAGAGAAGGAGAGGAGAAGCCACACAAAATGAAACCTTCTGGTCAAGCCATTTACCTTGCACAGGCTCTTCCCTCTTGCAGCAGATGTATCAGTCCTGATGCAGACATGTCAACGGACTGGTGTGCGTGTATGCATGTGCGTGCGTGTGTTTGTGTGCGTGTGTGTACACGTGCCCGTGCGCGTGTGCGTGTGCATGTGCGTGCGAGTGTGTATGTGTGAGTGCGCGCGCCCCCGATGAGCAAACATGCAGATTCACACACGTGCACCCGCACACTCATACGCAACAGTATCACCACTCAGAGGAGACAAAAAGGAACGGCCCAGCAGAAGGGAGCAGCCGCGTGTGTGGGCCACCTGTCGAGTCGTCGGCCGCGGAGGACAGGTGTACCTTTCCGGGGGCAGTGGTGCCGCGCTGCAGCTGCGTGCCCTCCCCACACGACGCCTTCACGTCCAGCACCATCGCTCCAATCACCACTGGCAGGGCCCTCGCGCCCCCCCCCTTTGTGTGCTGCGCATAGCAGTAGCACGCGCTCGGATGTCCACTAGGATGTCTGAGTGTGTGCTTGGTGTGTGCATGCACATCGATGTGTCGTGTCGTAGCAGTTCGGACGGATGGGGGGTGCACAGTGGCGACCAGTTCAAGGGGAAACGTGAGAGGGACACTTTTCTGTGCACCTTCCCATCTGCATTTTTTGCAAATTAGCAAACATCGAGGTACAGCTGATAAACTCGTACATACCCTGCAATGAACATAGTTGTATATTTTTACATAGATATATGTACAGACGGAGAGAGAGAAAGATGGGGGAAAAGGGGTTGTAGGGTGTGAATGGATATACATATTCATGGCGTGACAGACTGGGGACACATATGTAGTTTCACTGGAGTCCTCTTTCGAGATGGATATCAGCCCCCATCTAAAATTGAAGGCGGAACTTTGGCATGCATACTAAGGTACACACACATAGTTCCCAGAAGGAAGCCTCATGCAAGTCACAAGATTGCGTAGCAATGCACAGGTCCAAAAGGGCCGCATGAAAAATAAGGACAGCTTAGATGGCATGGCATGTCTCGCAATGGTGCAGATGGAGCACCTGAGAGGAGAGGGTTGAGACGAGTAGAGAATGACGCGGTGTAGAAACTTCAGCTCCGTGGCTTTGGCTGAAACCGAGATGACCGGCCAGGACCTGAAGGCGTCTACTCTGCTCGTCCATGTTTAACTGGACTGCACTTGCAGGCTGCCGCAACTACTGAGTGCTTTCACCCTGGAGCCAATTTACGAAACCTGGAAATGTTTACGGCCGTCGTAGTGCCTGCTGCAGTCGGTTCAGGCGGTAACAGAATTTCTGCTGTGAAAGAATGTACACAAATAAAAAGAAAACATATACTACTGACCCTGTCAACGATGCTCGCTATAAATACTTCTCAAATAGGAAGCATAATGTCTAGCTAAGAACATGGGAAAGTGAGGACAGCTTTGAAGATTGATGTTCCATAAGAACAGCAGTTGCGCCGTAACAAGCCTAAGGAGACATTGTTGTCACATCTTATGAAGCAATACCTAATTTACGACAGAATTTCTCTCCCCAAACCTAGTGCACAGCAGGAAATGAATGCTCGAGCCTTGTATCTATGGGCAGCATGACGACGTCGGAAGCCTGCACCACTGTCTACCCAATTTGCATGATAGTTTGCAATTGACCTATAAACGTAGCACAAGTAAGTTTGCTAATGTACAGTACCTATTTTTGTTTTAGACCATTTATAACATGGCGAAAGATTCATTCGGAACGATTAATCAGGAGGTTTCAGCGCCTGCTTGTGCGAGGGGCAGCCGTCAAAAGGGCGTTCTATGTGTCACATGATTGAAGGATGCGTCAGCTCGTATCACGTGCTGTCAGTCGGTCAACCGGAGGTGACACTTTTACACTATTGAACACTTTTTAATTTTTTTAAAAATGGATTTCGTTCTCAAGTCTGCTCAAGTCGGATCGAGTTTTATTTACCATGCTCGACCCCCAGTAACAACGAGCAACAATATGAACTTGCTTGTGTAATGCACAAATCGACTAAAAAAACTGGGCACATGCCAGCACATGCAGGCTTGCAATTTCTAAGTTGGTTCGATGGAGTTCGATGAGACACCTTGGAGCACCTTGGAGTGCCCTACTAGAGCACTCACAGTGCGCTCTAGCGGTCTGTGTCGATAGGCAGGAGAAGTGCCACAAGCGGTGACGTATGCCAGTGGCTTTGCATTACCGAGTTGATGGAGCTGTTGCATGCATGTGCTAGAATTGCACTTAAGCATCACTAGCTCATGCAGTCCTACTTCATTATGCAATCACGTTAGATTCACGCCTTAAAAGGCTAGCCTGTCCCGCTGCGCATGTAGTAAGTGCCATCTTTCCCTCAAATAGTGAAATATAGAACGCTCATGCCCCCACTCCCTGATTGCAAAGATGGAAGACAGTGCCTAATTTGTCCGACACTGGTTGATAGGTGGGTATGTAGTTCTTTCATACAGATTTTGCGACTAACAGGTCCATCTGTTGCCATGGCATCAGGGCCAATAGCGTACTGGAAAGTCAAGGACGTGCAAGACTGGATACAAACTGCATATCCAGGCCAAGTACCTTCACAAGTTATGAAAGGTCTTCAGGAGCACAATGTGAGTGGATCAAGATTGCTGTGCCTACAACAAAAGGTGCTCTCAGACCCCCTGCTCAAAGTAGTGACTGAAGTGTTGGTGCTTACTGGACCTGTATGTGCAGCAATTAATAATCAGAATATGTATGACTTGCCCATGAATTTCATGTCAGATATAAGAGTGTCCTGCTAAATCGACAGAAAATTGCAGCCTGTAACAAGAGAAAAAAGCTTCTACATGACGCATGCTCATCACAATTTGAGAGCTTTCCCTCTCTGCTACCTGGGCACTTCTTCTACTGCACTCGAGCTAGAGGAACTCCTAAAAATACCTCTCAGGGGCCTGCTCACAAAACTAATAATTACACCACACTCTGTCAGGCATCCCAAATTAATTGAGGCTGTCCTCGTAGGTACATAACACTCACAAACACGACTGACATCCCATCTTCTTAGCAACAGGATCTAGTCAGCGACTTCGGCATTCTGCGACCGGACGAGCTCGCTGCAGTCATGCAAGGGGTGGCAGCACTCAAGCGCCGAGACGAGGACGCGGGGGACTACCTGGCGCTCCAGCTCTGGCAGCAAGAGATGGAGGAGGCCAGAGCTGCCGCGACCTTCAAGGAAGACGGCGACGGCAACCTTGCCCTCACCATGCTCATGGAGGAGACAGAGCGAGCAAGGCAGGAGCTCCGGGATGGCTTGTTTGCGCAGCAGCTCGAGCGGGATGCTGCCCTTGCCAGCCGGATGCAGCAGAGCTTCGAGCAGATGCGCGCTCAAGAGCAAAGCGACGCCGAGTATGCCAGGAGCCTCTCCAGGGGCCGGCCGCCGCCGCCGCAGGAGGCGAGAGGGGGACCGGGTTGTGCAACCGCCGCTGGCACGGCCGCAGGTGGCAGCAGCAGGAGCGTATACGAGCACGGGGAGAGCAGCAGCAGCGGCGCGTCCAGGCCTGCTCCCAGCACCGCCAGCCCAGCAACAGGAGGTTATGTGCCAAAGCATATGAGGGAAGCACAGGGCAGCGCCGCTCAAGCGTGTACGTTTAAGCCCGCTTCAAGCACCGCAAGGCCCACATCAGGAGATTACGTGACGAAGCATCTGAGAGATGCACAGAGCAGGGCCGCTCAAGCCTCAAATGCCGCATCAGACAAATTGATTTTTGAGGAGGAAATTGTAAGGACCGGAATCATTCCAACTGATATTCCTTTTGCAACACTATCCTTGTCACGACCCCTCTGATGCATTCATAACATCCTGTTGGAAGCATACCCTGACTTCAAGAGCTAATATAATGTGAGCTAAACAGAACAAGATGCCCCAAAGAAGAATACAACAGTGCCTCACCACGAACTCCCACGGCCTACGGTGAAGTAGTCTGCCCATCTAGATCACATCAGCAATAAGTGACAGACTAAGAAGCTCGATGTGTTGCATGGGGCACAGATGAAGATGCTGGGAATCTTCGAGGAGGCGATTGCGTCTTTCTTCAGCTGGCTGACCATTGACAAAAGGCGCAAGCAGGTCAGTCAAGATGATGCGGCAGAAGAGAGAAAGTCAGACAGAGCACCCAAACAGGAGCAACTAGCTAAGAAGGGCAAGCATGTTGTTCAAGATGAGGCAGCAGTACACAAGGGATCAAATGGAGTACCTCGACCAGAGCGACTGCAGCGGAGCTGCACTGCCTGTATGGAGGACGACGAGAGGATGTACGAACTGGTGTGCAAGCATCGCTACTGCGACGGCTGCCTGCGCCACCTCTTCGAAATGGCGATGAAGGATGAGGAGCTCCTCCCAGTGAGGTGCTGCAAGATGCCTATCAACCCTGACCTGGTGGATGAGATTCTAGAGGCCCCCAAGGCCGCACAGTTCCGCGAAAAGGACCGCGAAGTTTCTGCGACGAACAAGATGTACTGCCCCAATGCGAGCTGCTCCAAGTTCTATGACCTCGACGAAAAGCCTCTTCCCGGACAAGGCGAGCCGGGGCAGCCGAAATTCCAGTGCAAAAAATGCCTGCAGCTCCTATGTTCGGATTGCAAGTCCTCTTGGCATGAGGGGCTCACATGCGAACAGGCAAAGTGTACGGGGGGCTCAAGGGACGTAAATGAGCAGGCAGTCATCAAGCTGGCAGCCGCAAAAGGCTGGCAGCCGTGCAGGAGATGTGGACGAATCGTCTCCCTCTCACTGGGTTGCTTCCACATGACGTGCCGCTGCTCGCACCAGTTCTGCTACGTGTGCGGCGCCACCTGGAAGACATGCGCCTGCCCGCAGTGGGACGAGGATCGCCTCCACCAAGACGCGGCGCTGAGGTTGGAGGCAAGGCAGGAGAGGCTTCGCCAGCACCTCAACGTCCAGCAGAGGGAGGCAGCCATGGTCGAGCTCGTGGAGAACCTGAGGAACAACCACGTATGTCAGCATCAGTGGCAGAGGATTAACACATCTGGCACGTGTACTAACTGCGGCTACTTTCTCTGCCACTATGGCTACAGATGCAGGCAGGTTGATTGCACCGAGCTCGTGTGCTTTATATGTGCAAACTTCAGAATGCGCTAGATGGTAGCCATGCACCAATTGAAGACATCAAGACTGACGCAGTGAGGTTGTGCAGTCCCTGCAATACACACACTGATTCTATAGCCCAGTGAAGCGCATTGACACAAAAACAGCTAATCAGTCTAAAGTGCTGATGATAATGTCGTAGAGCATCCATGTTCCAAACTGAAAATGATAAGAGGATCTAACGGCATAAGTAATTTCACCTTGAGCAAGCTTCTTACAACGCACCAGATGGTACCAGATAGAGTAAGCCCAACAGGATGCAATGGATATACTCAGATTGCAGTAGTACAACACAAAAAGGAGCTCCATCAGGCGCCTTAGGAAGCTTGTGTACAAGTTCTGATTGCTCCTACGCCCTTTTCTTAATTCCTTAGGAGTGTAATAAAGAAAGACGGAATACAATGTGTGGCAACATGGACCGCACCGCAACTACTTCAAGATGTTCAGGAGCAAGCCTCAGGAGATAAAAGGCTTTGATATTTACCACCAGGGCTTGGTCTGGTAGCAAGGGTTCATCACTGGCTGCTTCCTGAATGAGATCTGCTCGCACGATAATGATTTTTGTCTAAGACCCTAGGTTTTACCCATGTGCAAGACACAGAAGCATGTACACGACTGACAGTGGGGGCACATCACAACTTAGATACGCACCACAAAAAAACTGTTCTAACCTAATCCCAGAGAACTAACAGCCAGCCCCCCAAGAACCAGATACATGCACTTACACTAAGGGATCTGCATTTTTAGGGAGATCAAAACGCATGAGGACAATAAAGCTTCTGTTTCAGGCAGAGTGCTTATCAAGACCAACAAACTGACCCTCCAACTAAGTGATGTTAAGCAACTCTGAATCTGAATGGTGATTGTTTAGGAGCAGCCTCAGGAGATAAAAGGCTTTGATATTTACCACCAGGGCTTTGGTCTGGCATCAACAGTTCATCACTGGCTGCTCCGTCAAGAATTAAGCAGCACGCTTGCACCGTGCAAAACTAGAAGCCTAAATCTGATTTTTCTCTGACCTTTTTTGCGTGTTCAAAGAACCCCACACTTGTCACCACAGCAGTGTGAACTGCTGTAGCACAAACCACAGGAACCTGCCCTAATCATGACTCCACGATCGTCAAATTTGCCCATAATGACATCCACTTCAGCAAGGGACACTGTAAGGAAGACTGGACAGTGAAAAAGATGGACTTCAACACACAGAGGTGCTTTTCAACAGTTCTCTGGATGTGTGCACTTTACAGAATGTTGTGCAAACGACACGTTATTAAATACCCGCCAACCAACAATTGTCATTAAAACAGGCAGAAGCCTTACTTGCCCCCAAACCACAGCCCGAAATTACATCAATAGTAAAGGAGTAGTCTTAATGACATACAGTGACAGTCAAAGCAGCCAAGTATAGCTCAAATACAATGTGACAAGAGTAAGACACTGGCAGCTACCTGGCAAGACCCAAAGTCTGCGTAGCCATGCTCTTAAGAGAACTTGAAGGTTGACGGCCTTCATCGTGTGCTTTATGTGGCCTTGCAAAATATTTCAGCCTATCTCCAGTCAACGTTTAAGCAGATGATATTCCACTATATATTAAAGACAGGACCATTTGCTTCACTAATTAAGCAAGATCTATCCCTCAGTAGCATTGAACGGGTAAACTGCTCACAAGCTGACAAATATCCGAGAAGTTCCATGCTACGATCTAACTGGCCATGCGAGAGGCCCGCCAAAACAAACTCACGAATAGGTCATTTAGAATGGTTTTAAGGGGCGACCTCCACATGCAGATGAGGAACTTGCAACTGGAAATGGGAACCGCAATACACAGTTGAAGGCTGCTGCAAATGCTGGACTCCCGTTCCCACCATAATTTTCATAGCGGGTACTTGATATTCAGTTTCGACAGGAGCGGGCTCCGATACCCTGCATTTCGGAGCGTTGCTAGCTTGGCGACCATGTCGACAGGAGCAGGAGTGGGAATGCTGCATGAACCGGGAACAAACTTGCACTGGCCTGGAAAAAGACACTGCCCAACCGTGAACTGAGTAGCAGTGTAGCGTTCGAGACTTGCTTGGGAAAGTTGTTTCTAAACGTATAGAGAAACTAGTACGGAGGGTGAAGCGTCCACATGCTCGCTATCCATATCACAGCATACTTCCGAAGTATAAATGAACCTTCCAAAATTGGTTGTAGACCTGGCCCTAGATGTGTGACAAGCTTCTATTGACTATAAGGTCGTATGTTTTGGCCACCTACAGGGATGAACCAATGTAAGAATTGGAGTGGACACTAAAGACGCATGCTGTATCAGTAGAATTTCTTCAATAAGTCCTTACTACTCGTATGGCATTCAGATGTAGAACGTCACACCGCTGGACGATTTTAGGGAGAGGGCGCAGCAGGTTGAATGAGATTCCCGCTACCAAAACTTATGCTTTTATGCGTCAAATGATGTACGATGTACAATCAATCAGCTTGGAAGCCTTGTAACATGCTGTAGATACGGTGGAAGGGCACAACTTCAACCAGCTTCTATGCTCTGGGGCTTTACTACTTGTCCGTCTCAGCCTCTGAGCAAGAGTATTTGGCTACAGATAATGTCCCCCGTTCCATGTGTCAGCCTGAAGGCTTCTTGCCTGACGTCTCCATTGACTTAATCGTCAGAATTGCATGTGCAAAAAAAGAACATTGTCAGTAACGAACCTCTCAAATTCTTGCTCTTGAGCGGATGTTTCAAGGTTGCCCAGAAAAGCAAGAACGAGCATCGGGCGGCAAATTGGTACTTGCTCAAGGACTATCAAACGAACAGCTATGCATTTGGTAACTGTGCATGACAGGCAGTTGGACACTTGCTGCAGACTCAGCTCTTTGAGCTGAACAGTGGCGTACTCGAAGTCAACATTGTCTTGATCGTGCTGCAGTCTTGCTGCGTGTTCCCAAGAGCTGGCTGTAGGCCAGCCAGATTGCGTTTTAAAGCAATTCAAATCTTGCTTGTGTGTCAGTAAGCTCTTCGGCGCAATAAGAAATGAGAAGTAACTCAAGAACGAGCATGACTAGCCCAGGTTTCTAACAACAATTTGAGTGATTTGCCCTGATCCATAGATATTAGCAGAGGTTCACATATCTTCAGCAACTCATACATGCCTGCAAGCTGCTCAGAATGTGCGCTGAGCTTCGCTCACAGTCTAGCTCAATGTAACGCTTCTTTGTACTCTGCTATAGCAAGCACAGGAAGCAGTATGGTAGGCCTGCCAGGCATTTAGCGCTGGATTCAAGACTACCAGTCCTCTCATTCAGTTGGTATTAGTCAAAGATATGGTTGCCCTCTTAAGGAATGCTGTCCGGTGGACGCCTGGATGTTGCAATCCATCTCATCACGTCCAGATATCGACATACTCGTGCCTCTGTAAGATTTACTTCTTGTTGTGCTGCACTTGTTTCTTTTGCCTTAAATATACACTTTCACAAGTCCCACATTTTCGCTTTCAGGATTTTGAAAGTTGCCAGCAAGTTCTCTGAGGTGAGACTTAAATATTGACTGCAGAACTACACACCTACGACTGTCACCCTTTGGAACGTGGACAACTGTGCACGCGTGCATGCTGCAACTTAAGCGTGACATTCCAACACTCACGGTATTCTAAGACCCCTAAGAAAGCTGAACTCCAGAACATATTCGTACATACGGAAACACTTCGACTTGCTGGAGCTGTCATTGCTTGATGGGAAACTTACAAAAGCGCGGGCAGCCTCGACGGGTGGGCTCTAGACTATAGCACCACTAACATGCTCGATACCTTTCCTGATAGACATACACTTATGGTGCAAATCTCTTTAGGCATAGAAATCACGTTATATGGATCATGTGAAATTGCGACTTTTAGTTCTGATTTTCTTCTGTGGATGTGAGTTAGGGAGACCCAACCACTAGCATGCCAGGGCTCCTATAAGGATCAATACGTGAAAAAAAACGAAGTCGCACCATTGCACTTGATAAGTGCACAAAGTGTCTCCAGTGCAGCTTCAGTTGAAACTCTTGAAGCTAGTGCCTGAGCTGTGAGTCCTTTAGTGAAGTACTAAAATTGTGTACACCTCCAATTACATACATCTGATTGCACCCAATTTAACATTCTTGTAAAACGTGATCAAATGCGTAATAGAAACACAATGTACTTCGGCGCAACTGTTTTCAATTTCTGAATTGCATTCTTGTAAGTGTTGAGGATATTACATAAATGTTTGTACGGATATTGGTATCCTATCTGCTGGTATATATGTGTGTGCGCGTGTAAAAGGGAGAGAGAGGGAGAGGGAGCAGTCTACACCGTTGAGCCACGGCTATTGATTTATCTCTATGTACATATCTACACGTATATATATATATATATATATATATATGTACGGGAATCTGCATTCTCCATTTCCCTCAAATCACGTGACCTTCGTCTAAAAATACCTTATCAATGAGTAGCATTGAATATGTCACACCTATGGGTCCTGCGTAGATCGCTTTTGCCGACGCCCATGCACGCTTGCAGCGGTTCAGCCTTGTCGATGCATACAGTGTATGATTGTGTTGCTTGTGATGTTCCACAGGGTGCCTGCACTCCATGTGGTCCCAGTAGAGAGGTCATCCGGGGGCGCGCTTTCGCACTTGGGGGCACCTTGCAGGGGACCCATCTCTGCAGCCTACTGAATGTTACCGTCCACAACATTAGTACTCTCTTGTACACAAAAAGCACGCAGTGCACAAGCATCCACATGAACATTTCAAAGACATGTATATACAGTCAGTTTTACTGATCCATAGACGTACATACGCTTAAAATTCCTCACATAGGCATATAAATGCACACACATAGTCCTTACAGCACAATATCCATTCACACCACGCGGTCATTTACGATTTTGTAAACTGCACATACCCACGATTGTACATACATAGCTACGCACTTTTTCACTTACGTACGTGAACACAGACATACATAGTACATACGCCCACCCATAATCCACACACTTGATACGCACACTCAGAACACCATCACAGAGAGGCACGCCCTCGGAGGGGACCTCAGGGGGACCTCAGGGGCACCTCAGGGGCACCTCAGGGTGGTGCCCTGTAAGGACACCCGGTGGGAAGAAACTTTGAAGCGCCAGATACCAAGTATCTCGAGCAGATTGAGCCCAGGGGCCAGGCATACAGCCATGGGGTGCGCGGACGTGTGGCGGATGCTGGCGTTGTTCGTGAAGGCTCTCATCTTCAGCAAGCACTGCACCATCTGTCTGCAGAGCTTTCCCTCATGGGTGAGAGTGAGCCCCTCGACCTCTCGGCCCCGGTGGTGGAGCTAGCTAGCGCCTGCCAGAGTGCCACTTGCCACTTGTCACGTGGCACTTGCCAGCACGGGCTGGCCGGCGAGGTGGCCCTTGCTGGCATTGCCCATCTGGCTGGCGTGGTGTTGGGAAATACTGACGTGGACTCCTGCAGAGACGCCAGAATGTGTGCGTGCCTGTGAGTGCGCATAAGCACAAGTTTGTGTGTGTTATGCGGGGGAGACCTGTGTGTCAAACAGCACTGGGATTGCAGGTTGATAATGTGCTTATTTATATATTCATATATGTCTCTATCATTATCTATGCGAGATATGATGACACGACATGCTCGGCATGTCCGAGGGAAACATCCGGATGCTCACCATGCAGCGATGAAGTATTGTACACATGCACTTATGTGGGAACTTGACCCGCTATGCTGACGCACATTCAGTGAGTCTTTCCAGACTGTGTTGCATGTCCCTGCGTGTCTGTGTATGTGTGCACGAGCACAGGCGCACGCGTGTGCCTGAACGGTTGTGTGCACGCTCTGTGCGTGTGTGCACGTGCCTGTGCATGTGTGCGTGGGGCATGTGCGTGTATCCGCGCACGTGTGCATACTCTTGAGCTAGCATGTGAGGAAGTCTGGGACAAGGCAGTCCAGTTGTGTTGGTAGATGACCGGAAGGATCCTGTTTGTTGCACGAAGTTGGAAGAGTTTGGGAATGTCAATCTCAAACTGCACATAATCAACGGAAAGATGTGAAAGTAAGGCTCTCTCACAGTGAGTCGACCCCGCGTCAGATCTGCAATTCGTGCCTTGTCATCTTCCTCAGACTCTCAACTCCGAAATTTGAAGACTCAATGTTACTTTTGTTTCCTCTGATTCCGTGAGGCGCGGGCGGCAGGCGCGCAGTGCCAGGTACACGTGTCAGCACTGGACGTGCGAGGCGTGCCTCCACCTGTACATCCGCCATGAGGTCGGCTGCCAGAAGACCAGCCTCAAGGACGGCCTGCCCTGCCCCGCCCTCTGCCGCTCTGAGAAAGGGTACACGCTTGAACTTGCCCTCTCAACGACCAGCTCATCTTGTTGACAGTTGCAACTCTCACTATGCTTCTGCCTGCATGTTGTGTGTGTGCGTGTATGCGTATGCATGCGCGTGTGTGTGTCCCTGTGTGTGTTGGTTCTTGTGCATTTTTTATGTGCTTGTGTGGGTGGGTGGGTGGATATGCATTGCATGTGTGATTCTTATCGTTTAGTCTCACGAATGCATGCTAGAAAAATTTAGGGGTGCCCGCATTATCACTCCAGGTCTTGAGCATCGGTTGTCACAAGGACAACAAATTTCTGCAACAGCTTATTTTCAACTCTCGACCTTTGTATGTTGATCATTCAAACCTCAGTATCTTGCAACCAATCCCCCTTTGTCCTCCTTCAAATCCCCACCTCTTCTCTTGACCTGCTGAGTCTAGCCCCCCCCCCCCCAGCCAGCGCAACGCCGCCCGCCTCCAACCCCCGCCTCTCACCCATCTCATAAGAAAGAGATGTGCAGAATGCCAGCTCTCCCTACAAGCTCCGCTCAGCTGCAGCAGTGCCTCTGCCTCGTTCCCCCTCGTCCCTCGTGCAAGGCGCATCCTCGTCACATGCAAACATGCCCGCATGTGCGCCCCTGGCACGTGCTCATCTCCCCACCTGCACACGCACGTACGAGCAAACCTGCCCGCACGCGCATGCGTGTCCGCTCGTCTGTCTGGACTCTGCAGGAGCTACGTCAGCGACAGCGAGGTGTTCCGGCGCCTGGACTGGTCCAGCGCCACCGACGCGAATCTGCTGGCCATCTATGCCGCCCGGCGGGGCCTCCGGGGCGCGCTGCCACCCAGCTTGGACAACCAGGTGCAAGCTCCCTTGCTCGCCCGCATCCTAATTCTTTCTGCCCGTAGCCTCCGGCTTCAATCTGAACCTGAATGGAGTCAAAAATTTGACGCAAGCTGCAACTCTACTTCTAAGCTGTCGAGCAATTCTAGTTTGGCAAGACCGTTCTTTCTTGACGTTCTTTGTCGTCGCGAATAAGCAAGACTGAGAGGTGGAGCCGGGCCGCAGGTGCTGCTCTGGAGGAGAATCTGAGTACCTCACTTCTAGATCAGTTTGGCAGCACGCTTACTGGGAGGAGAGAGGGGGGCAGGGGGTACTTAAAGCAAGGAGGATTTCTTAACAAAGGGGGCCAACTGAGATGGAAAAAGGTGTTGAAAGCGGGTTCCTGCATTTGAGTGTCATATGCCGTGTATAAATATATAGTTTTGGTATATGGGAAACGAGGACTTGTTAGCCATACGAGTGATAACCATTCCATTGATTGTTAGGTGATTCCAATTTTACAACATTCCAAGCAGGCAGGGCTCAAAACCAACAAGAGTATGTCACAAGACAAGGCCAGCACTGTTCCAGTTCTATCAGTAGGGCTCAATTACCGTATATATCTATAAAAATATAAATATAAATTCATGAATGGTTTTGCAATGAGGTGCCAAAGACCGCTCTGTCAGCAATGAGCCCCGCCACATGCAGAGACGAGGCCGTGATCCACTTCTTCCTTTCACAATTCCTCCTTAAACTTTCCTTATCCAACCGGATCTTGTGCTTGGGGGAGGGAGCAGCTCAAGTACTGCCTGACGGAGGAGGACCGCCAGTTTCTGAGGGTCGCGCGCGCGCTGGGGTGGCGCCTGTGCCCGCACTGCAAGGCAGTGATTGAGAAGATCGACGGCTGCAACAGCGTGCGCTGCCGCTGCGGCCACGGCTTCGACTACAGCCGGGCTGCCATTCCCGAGATTTCCGCCGCCCGCAGCATCCTGTGAAAGATTCCAGCCGCCCGCGGCATCCTTTAGATTCTGAATAGACTCCACCGCTGGCAGCATCCTGTGGGAGCCAGCTGGCACGGCAGCAGTTGAAGAGGCGAGGCGCACCTACCCGGTCGTTCCAGCTGGCGTAAGAGGGGGGAGGGAGGCCTGGACAGCAAGTAGCTCTAGAGTGACGGGAGGGAGGAAAGCCAAGGGGGAATCAAGGCAGCTTGTAGAAGATCGCAGAATTAGCGAGTTTACGCTGTTGAGGTGCAGTTAGGTATATTCACGTGTGGCTGTTAATATAGCTTGACAAACTGTAGCTTATGCACACCATAAGCTGCATACATAGGTATTGCTGTGAGCCTCTTGGAGTCCTACCATACGTCCTTGTGACTGTGTTACACGTCTGCGAGAAGGGTTGAGATTCGACTACAGCTGAGAATATAAAGGGGGTCAGTTAAGGGAGAATGTGGGTAGCGCAACTTGTAGAGGGAAAGGTGAGGAAAAATTATGTGAAGGTATATGAGAAGTTTGTGTCAGTATTCCTGGTGAACGGTGGCGTATGGAACTTGATAGTGAGTGCTTTGTCATGAGGGGTCGGGAGATGTTTGAGTGAAGGGGCACCATGTGCCCGGCTCCAAAGATGGCTCTAGATCTGGCTAGTGTGTGGCGCTGCGTAATCTGAGAGCTAACTGGCTGCACCCCAATGAAGCCGTCCTGGGGTATAGGCCCAGGCAGTGTCTGGCAATCATGTTGCTGACTGTACGGCTGTGATCAGTCATATAGGTCCGCGCAACAGAATGTTCAAAGTCTACTTTGAGGGACAGGTGCATGCATCGTACTCTTGTCCTGGACCCCATTATATAGTCAAAGTCACGAGCTTAGAAACCTCCCATAGGAGTGTGCAGATTGCAAAGAGCTAGAATGTTTGTACCCATTACGGGAGAGGGAGCAAGAGTGGCAAAGTAGACACCCATATGTCATAGGCTCATGAGTCCAGCTCGGACGCTTTCAGGTTCTTTTTGGTGGTTGTCAATGAGGGCTCTCAATGGGACAAGTACGGCCGAATTTGCAAAGACAACCAGGCAAGACTTCACTGTCAGTTGTCCACGGGCCAGGTCAATCATAGATCCTTGACTGTTACCGTAGGATAGGGGAAAAAGGCATCCCACAGTGCGAGCTTGTTTGCAACCGCACACTTCCACTCATACCATTATCTAGCAGATACTGAGCACACCTCATTGAGATATGTCACTTTGCATATATGTACACGAACGCCTGCAGTACCCCTGGGGTAGCAACGAGGTAACACCTTCAAGCTTAAGGGTGTGCCACAGGTAAGAGCACGCTTGAGCACGTGCGCACCTTGAGGCCCTGAAGACGATCGTGAGATGCCTTAGTGAGAGGACCTCTTTTGACCTCCGCAGCTTCCAAGGAGACGTGGTGAGTGAATGCTCACAGCAGGGTAAACTTTCTTCCGAGAATCATCGCACCGTATTAACATTGCCCTAAAGCTGGGTCTCAAGACTTGCCTATACATACGTCATTGAGGACTTCATTGCTACGTATGCATAGGCCTTGCTGGAGGCAACGTTGATAGCACACCATGATGCACAGCAGTCGTCTTGGTGTGCACATGTCTAAAGAGCACGTTGCGAGACACATGCTATCGATTCCTCTGCGTATGTACATGAATCTGCTGCCAGGATGATTTGACTCAAGATACTCCATTACCCCTCCATTCCCCTTCCTCTCCGCGCCCCTACTTGATGTCTACCGCCAATCGTAGCATAGGAAATGATGTGACACCTGCTTGCCACGCCAAATTTCTGGCGCAAGCTAGGAGAGTAAGCAAATTGCGATGCCAGAGCAACCATGAGTACAACAGAATGCCACCCCATGCATTTGACTCCAGGCTGGCATGCAATTGTGTCTCCTTCAGACGTTCCCCTCCACACTGGATACAGCCAGCCATCTTTCCCATAGACCAAAAAGACAGACAGCTCGGACTTGCCCCCTTAGCGCCGCCAGATGGCCGGGCGGCAGGGCCGTGCCAATGGGCGCCACGTCAGCGTGGGGCCCACTCTTCGGCCGTGATGACAGTGGCGGAGTCGTGGCTCTTCTCCACCATGTCGATGAGATCAAAGGAGCCCGCCACGTCGCTGTGCGCCTGCGTGACCACCAGCACCGTCTGCTGTGGCAGCCCCTTGAGCACCGCCACCATCCTCGCCTTGCCCTCCGTGTCCAGGTGCTGAGACACACACACACACGCACACACACACACACACATGTGTGCATGTGAAAACAGATGTAGACAGTTACATGCACATACACATATGTCTATACAAACACACACAAAGTGTGTTTGTGCGCGCATGTGTGCTTGCACACGCGTGTATTGTGTGTGTGTGTGTGTGTGTGTGTGTGTGTGTCCACACACACGTGCGTTGCCTGTGTATGTGTGTGTGTGTGTCTGTGTGTCTGCACAACATTCTAGTTCCGAGATCTCCAATGTCCGAAAGGGGAGCAGCCGGTCACGCAGAAGACCTTGTCAAACACCAACACTCAAAGTTCCGTATTCCCCAAAAGAACAGCACCAATGCAATGCAAAGACAGAAGCAGAGCAGTCGCAGATCTGGAAGACCTCGTCGAGCACCTCTCTACTCAAGTTCCGCATTCCCTGAGAGAAGAGCGGCCGATTACCTGGAAGACCTCGTCGAGCACCATGAGGTCGCAGTGCAGCCCGCTGCAGCGCGCCGCCAGCTCGCCGTACGCCAGCCCCAGCGCCAGCGCCACGCGCCGCCGCTCTCCGCCGCTCAGCTGGCGCAGCGAGCGCTGGACAAGAGTCCCGTCCGCCTTGCGCACGCGCACCACCTTGTCGATCTTTTCCAGGGTGGCCTGCGAGCCCTTGGCCTGCCGCGTCGGGCACAGCTGCAGCGAGATGGCCCCCCCCGAAAGAGCCTGCAGGTAGCGAGCGGTCCCCGCCTGAAGCTCCGCCAGCGCGCCCTCCAGGACGTGGCTCTGCGCTTCCACACAAGCAGCAGCCCCTTGATAAGAAAACTAAAGGACAAAATAAAAAAATGCGAGATGCGAGGAGTGGGGACCCTTTCAGGCGCTGGAGGCCGGTGCACTCGCCCGGACTTCGAGCGGGACTTGCTGCACGCTGCTTCACATGTGAGACACACGCGTCATGCAGTGCGAGAAGGCGGGGAGCCCTGCGGGGTGCTCTTGGCTCTGGGCATGGTGGAAACCCCCTCCCCAAGAGCCTTCATAGTCCGCAACAATAAGAAAGAGAAAGAAATTTGAAGACTAGAATTAAGGGAGACGTTTTCCAGCGATGGCGGAAGAAGCAAGCGGGTACCTGGATGCCCGAGAGCCCAAACGCGGAGTCCACCTTCTGCAGCCAATCATACGTCTCCTTCTCACGCGCGACCTCCTCCACCTTGGCCGCCAGCTCAGCGGTCTTCCGTGCCACCTGGCTCTCCAAAAAGGCCCTCTCGGCCGCGTAGGGGTTCGTCTCCCCCGCCAGCCGTGCGAGGGCCCCCAGCTGGGCGGGAACGCCCGCCCACTTCTGCTGCGCCACCTGGAGGCTCCCGGCCGCGACACCTGTCAGCTCCTCGAGACCTCCCAGGCTCCTCATCGCCGCCCTGACTCCGCCCTCGGCCCCAGCCTGGCCCCCCTCCTGCTCCTTCTGCTCCTGCTCCTGGCTCTGTCTCTCCTCATGATCTGAATCGAACTGTAAGTCTATGCGTAGGTCTAGGTCCAGGTCAAGGTGCAGGTCTGGGCCCAGCTCCTTGAGGGTCTGGGTGTAGGTGTGAAAGCGCTCCTCCTCTTCCCGGACTTGGTTCACAAAGTGTCGCGCATGCTGCACGCTCGTTGTGGCCTTCCCCAGCAGGTCCCACGCTGCCGCCGCCTGCACTCACTCCCACCCCTCCCATGTCATGGAACGTTTGACACGTACCGGCGCAGATGGTGCAGCAAGACGGGCAAAAGGGGTGTCATAGGTCTACCAGCAGTGGAGGCACCAGCAGCAGCAGCATCAATAGCAGCAGCCGTATAAGCAGCAGCAGCAACGGCCCAGATGACCGCGACTGGCATAGGGGTGTCACAGCGGGAGCTCAAATGCACCCCAGTGGCGCGGGGGG
>WELA01012227.1:667028-677321 GCA_009602735.1 Mesotaenium endlicherianum
AGGGGAGGGGGCGGGCAAGGGAGGTGGGGGAAGGGGACAACAATTGTTGCATGTTGCCCAGACTGCAAGTGCTCAGTGGGGGAGATACTTTTAATCAAGGACCCAAAAAAGGGGTGCGGGTCTGATCTTGATGAGGTAACCACATTTCTTTTATTCAGTATATGGGCCTCACGTCGAAAGTCTGGAAGGTTGGGTACGATGAGGTGTCAGCTTTCACTGCCAGATATGGGCTCGGCACGCGCGCCTATCGACAGCCCTTTGACAATTAAGCTCGCAAAAGTACCCAGGCTCCAATGCAACCAGCTATCA
Source organism: Mesotaenium endlicherianum (assembly GCA_009602735.1). Classification (NCBI taxonomy): domain Eukaryota; kingdom Viridiplantae; phylum Streptophyta; class Zygnematophyceae; order Zygnematales; family Mesotaeniaceae; genus Mesotaenium; species Mesotaenium endlicherianum. The sequence goes on from WELA01012227.1 coordinate 667,338, forward strand.
TGAGAAATAAAACAACCTCAAGTGCACCTCAACATGCCACGTCACACCCCTCCCCCTCCCCCTCCTATAGTCCCCCCTCCGTCTCCTCCCCGCCCCCTTACTCTCTCAGCCCCACACCAGAGAACTACTCTTCTCTGGTCCTGGACCAGTGGCGCACTCACATAGACCAGGGGGGGGGCCAACGATGGAGCAGCTGAGGGATCGAGTGTGGCGACACTTTCTTCCCCCTTCAGAGAAGCTGGGGTAGACTGCAGCTCTTTCTTCTTCCTCGTGGTGGTGCTCCGCTTCCTGCGGGGTTTCTCGCCCTCAGCCTGACCCTGCTGCACTTGCTGTATCCCAGGCAATGCATGTCTCAAGCTTAAACTGCTGTCGGGCGACCCCTTTGCATATGTAATGGCGCATGTGTGAAGGCGCCCAGTTCTCCTGCCCGGGAAAAAGACTTGGGACTCAAACCAGAATTTAAAGTTCGCGGATGCCTCCGCACAGGCGATGGGTTTGCCTCCAGAGACCAGTGAGATCCGGTCGACAGCATGAGCTCTACTTAAACTCGTTCGGTATAGTGCCAAAGCAGGCTGTTTCACCCCATCCAGGATGCCGCTTCCTGAAGAAGAGACAGCATGGGACAGTACGATTCGACTGCTCGAGGAGCTTAGTGCAAGCATTTTGCGCCTGGAGACTGACCACATAGTCCGTCACGGACACAACTTTCTGCTAGTGTCGCAAAGCGCAGCATGTGTTGCATCAGTGGCATGTAGTTTGCTATTCATATTGCGTGCGCTTGAATTTTCGACCCAGTTTTTGCATATCACTATCGAGGCCCTCGTAAAAAGAGTTGTCATAAGTGCTGTCATAAGTGCTGTCAAGTGATGTTTTTCGGGAGTAAGTGTACATGCATGCTGATGGACTAGCAAGACTTTTGAAGTTCAGATCCACCGTGAGGGGCCTGCTAACTGCTGCAAATAGTCACGCTCAGGTCACGCTGCGAGATTATGTCCGCGACACCGACATACTCTGTTGACTACGAAGCCCAAAGAGACCTCCAAAGTTGCAACAGTCAACTATCCCGTTAAGGTCACGCATACCCGGTATTGTCCGGGATCTTCCGGCTGTCTTCCAGTATCGATGAAAATGATGAAATCTGATGAAAACGATTGGAAGCCGACCGGGAGAAATCGGGACCGGAAGCACTCGGAACAACTGCGAACAACTGGGAACAACCAGGAACAACATGAGATCACACACGAGTTACATTATTCTTTACGCACGACCAATATCCGCGTTGACCTGCACATGAGACCAATAGCATGTCGGTGTACGATAGGCTCTTCCTTCCATTGCTTTATGTGACTTGGCCGACTTCGACTGTTCACGACAGTCGCTTAGTATTGCCAGCTTCGGCTCCTTGCATCTCAAAAACAGAATTAAGCTTACAATAACTCAAGAGGTGTCGCAACTACTATTATCAGTTTGACGGCGTCGCACGCGTGACGCAAGTCACGGCCGCCCAGGTACGGAAAGTCACCGTTGACTCACCGACCATTTGACTAACCTCCGCGTGGTCAGCATGGAAAGTCAAAGTCTAAGTCCCACGAAAGGATGACGACGACAAGTCAAACCAGCACTCAGTGAGGGGTGGGGTTTTGTTAGCCACGTCAGCCGGGAAATTGACAAGGTTGGAACCAGCGAACGGTCCATGTCAACAGATGCCAAGTCAGGTAGGGATGTGTGAACGGGCCAACTCAGCCATGGGTCTATGGTGAGGCTGTCACGTCTTAAGCAGCCACCTCAGGCGACAAAGGCTCTAAGGCCACATAGGCGTGAACTCTAATCGAAAGGCTAGCGGTCACGTGCAACAGTCACGAGGTGTGCATGCATGCTAAGTGACGTCAAATAACTTAAGATGTTACGAGGGATACTTGCTGGATTTCTCAAGGGAGAATGGCATGTGTGGTGCCTGGGAAAGGCACAAGCCTTGCACGATCTCACCTCATTCTTACCCCGCATATTTTGCCAAAAAGCAGAAGGAGAGCGCAGGAGCAAAAGGAGAAGAGAAAGAAGGGCAAAGGAGGAGTTCCCAAGGCCACAGGAGAGCGAGGAAGCCACGCTCCTGCCAACGCTTAAGAGATTCTCTCTCAGTGTATCATAGAAAAGTTAGAATTCAAGAGTTTTCAAGAAGGGATTTCGCTTGAAGTAGAGAACTTGCGGAATAGAATTTGTTGAGAATTCTAAAGTAGATTTTATTCAAACACCACAAACGTGCAAAGAGCACATGAAATAGTGGGTGCTCTATTCCAAATTCTCAGAAGTCTCAATTGTCGAATTGTTGTTAGCAAGAGCAAGATTAACGAGTAAAGCCCTTAGTAAAGAGCTGAATGAGCCCAGCCAGCAGTGATAACTGGTAGGCGCAATTTTGAGTCAAGAACTCAAGCCAGGCCGGCGTACATGCTATAATATTAGAGTTTTGTAAACTATGACTTTGGAAAGTTAAGCGAAAGCTTTGGTGGGCGATTTTCTCCAAAACTTGGTGTTACGTGTTGGTCTACTTAGGCGTGATTTTTGCAAACTAGAATTTGTTCATTGTGGAATCCTCAACAAACTAGAATTTGTTCATTGTGGAATCCTCAACTTGAGCAAAAGCCTATTTGGAAGTAAGACGCTTCTGTTCTTGAAAAGAAAAACAAAAGATACAAAACTTCTTGCAAAAAATGCGAAGTCCTGGAAAAGGAACTAAAGAGAATCAGTCCAGTGTGAAAACATGAAGTGCTGGCCCCCTCTTTGAATGGTGCAAGTGTAGAACGACCAAAAATGAGTCCATCACACCCAGCCTGCCACCGGCACATGTGCGAAGGAAATTGACCAAGTCGATTTTCCACGTGCAGAGATGCACCGACTAGTCAACAAGGGAAAGTCCACACGCGAGAAGGACCACCGACACATCGACCAAGTTGACGACACACGTGCTGGAAAGCCACACATGTGTCCAAATCCCGATGCCATTAGGCACGATAGAGGGCCTTCTTACATGGCCAAATGAGCTCAATAAAATATAATTAACACGTACGATGTTGTACTAAAAAGTCTATTTGGCAACTTTATGCAGAAATAAGGGTGTCTACCGTGGTTCTTGGATGCTTGTTTTCAATGTATTGTTGAGAAATATTGATTACATGGAGATTCAACTAATTGAGCGCGGCTTTTCAAGTCTGCTATCCAACAAAATTTGATGTTTTGTGCACATTGAACCTTGTACGACTCGTCCTCGTGCGCCCTCGTGCGCGTGGACGTCGCAAGATAAGATGATTATGTCCATTGTTGTCAGCGTCCAAACGATTCATTGATTGAAAACCAACGTGTACCACCGTAAGCAAAATTTATTGATTTGTTACAATCAATTGTTCTTCCGGTCCTGCATTCAGCGCTGTTCAAATTTATTGCTTTTGGCACGGTAGTGAGGCCCTTAGGACCATGGCTACCTGCATTAGGCTTACAATGACGAATATAAATCTAGTGTCTACTATTTTCAATACCATGTGGAGGGAAATATGATGTTAATGCGCAAGCAAGCCCAGGGATATTAAGTGTTATAACTAAGAAACCTTGAAGGCCAACATACAATAGATGATCCAAAATGAGAGTGTCATTTTTAGGTACCACACAAATTGAGCGCATGCAAAATGTTAATTTTCTTGAATAATCGTCTTACATGAGAAATAAAAAGTCATACTTTCTTGTTTCAACATTCGAGCTTCCTAGTCTTTGTATTGAGCTAAGTCATAATTGCCCGAGCATCAAATATTGAGGGTTCAATCATGCACGTGACTAAAAATGGCTATAGTATTCATCATTAATTTCAAAATTGAAAAAAACAATGTAAATGAATCGCAAACATCTAATGTAGACCCCTTGTTGATGATCTACAAGGGAGTGGCCGCTCCTGATCACAGATACAACGTTGTGTTGAGTAAAGCCAGGCACGCTTGAATCACAAAAAATTACATGTTTGCTAAACGCAAGAAATTTGAGGCATTACAACTCACAACCCTAGTTATGGAATACGTTTTTGCCTTATATGTATTACGCATACGTACTCACGTATTTCGTTGTCCCTGGTCGTAAAACGTGTGAAATACATGTGTCGGCATAAAAACCGACCATTAAATCGGTCGAGCGTGCGAGAACCTAAAACTTAATCGATTCTGACAACCTGACCGAAAAAACGACAGGGTCAGGTCCAGTCATACCTTATTAGGCGGGAAGTTGCTGTCGGGAGCACAAGTCTATCTTACCGCGACCACCTGTTCAAATTTCCACAATGCCCCTCACACACAACGTCAATCTCATACTCTCTAACGCACCAGATTTAGGCATAAACTTGCAGCTTCTTCACAATACATCTACTAGTCTCCAGACTCCAAGACTACAAGACTAGAAGTTCGCTGCATTCAGTAATCCAATTTCCGCCGCTCCAGATTACAAGTTGCAACCCCGATGACCTTCTTCATTCTGTCTCCCTTCTTAGTGTTATACGAATGACGCGCAACAGTTCGAATTCCGTGGGTACGGGCTCCATGGACGATGAAGATCAGTTAGTGGAGGTGGAAGCGGATTCTACTGTTAGAGATGGCAGCACTTTACAAAAGAAACATGAGCTGCTGCATCTTATGTTGTCATTGTATGTGCTGTCACCTTTCTCGTGACCATTGTGCCGTGATGATATCTTGGTCTTGTGTCCGATCTGGATGACCCTGTTTATACATATTTTTCTTTTGTGGTTATGTCCGTTTGCTAGTGCTTCTCTGTTACTGTTGTTGGCGGCTGATTGTTACTATGTTGTAAGCTGTCACTTTTGGGTACATTGTCTCCTTCCTTGACTGTTCGTTGATTGCCATTTCTTGCTATTGATATTTAGATTCTTTGCTGTTACCATGCAATTTTGTCATGACAATGTGTCCATTGTTGCATGGTGCTACTTGCTGTTTTGCGCCGATTGACTGTTGCTGTGTCTGTTGGCTTTTTATGACACTTTTTTTCTTACTTGTTGGCTGCTTTTTACAGTTTTGACCCTCTTCCTGTCCGCTGTTTTTAGTGACTATTCCTGCTTTCATTGTGCTCTATGTTTGTGCTCTTTGCCTCCTGCCGCGATGCTGCTGTTCATCTTATTCTTATTTGCCGCTGTATGCTCTCTATGTGCTATGTTAGTGGCTGCTACTACCAGCCTTCAGCCTTATGTGGTGTATTGAAATTGTTTGTATCCTTGTCTATTGGTTTTGGTCCTTGCTGGATGCTTTCTTGAGCAATTCAAGTGCCTTCTCTGTTCTTAACTACGCTTTTTTTTGGGCTTTTTTTTGCTCTCTGGCTGCTGCTGATATGTCGCTGTTCAGCTTGTATTGTGTATGTTTTCAGTTTATTAGTACGTGCTATGGATCTTCATGTCTCTCTATGTTATTTCCTCAGGTAAGCATTGTGCATCCTCTTTCTCCAATGGAGAACGCTCTGAGTGGCAACATGTTACCTTTATACCCGAGTCCACAGGTTCCAAGCACGGCAAGGTGAGGTGTAGGTTTTGTGATATGGAGACGTTAAGAGCGTGCACTAGAATCCGCCTTCACTTGGCTCAAATCAGGGGGCGGGGCATCGCAATATGCCCAAAGGTGGACCTTGATGTTGCTGAGCATTATGCGAAGGTCGTGCATGAAGATGATCTCAAGAAGATTCTGAAGCACAAGATTGCAGATGAGTTGCGCCACATAAGGGAGTCGCGCCACAAATCTGCCATGGTTAATGTCTTAGCTGATAAACATGCTAATGCTTCAGACCCGTTGCATTTGAGTCAGGGTGGGAGTCAGACTACTTTGGAGGCTGCTTTCAATATTACCCACAGAGAATTTGCTGATCAAGCTATAGCTAGGTTCTTCTACAATAATGCATTGGCGTTCAATGTTGCCAATAGCTTATCTTATGTAGAAGCATTTAGAGCCGTTGTGAAGGCTGGTCCCGGGTACATGCCTCCTAAAGTTGATCGCTTACAAACTGTTCTGTTGGACAAAGAAGCTCTTGTTACAGACAAGCAAGTGGCGCAATTCATCGAGAGGGCTGGTATCAACAAGTTCACGATCACGTCAGATAGGTGGACAGATCACACGAAGAGATCCCTCATCAACTTCATGGCTGCTTCTCCCGAGGGTGAGGTCTTCTTGAAGGCCGTCAACACAGAGAACATGACCAAGAGTGCGGCCTACCTTGCGGGTCTGTTTCGCGAGGTAATTGACCAACTTGGCGCAAACAACATTATTCAGGTTTGCACAGATTCGGCAGCTGTTTGCAAGGCTGCAGGTACTGCTCTCAACTACTTGTACACTCTTCGTCTGAAAAGCTGTCTGGGTGTTCAGAGCTGTCTGGGTGCAGCTATTCTTATTTTGTGAGCTGCTGCCTTTCTTGCCTTTCATATGTTTTTCTGTGCTTTATGGCTGCTGCTGACTGCTGCTATTTTGCATTTGTAAGCTGCAGCCCTTGTGTTTTTTTGTGCTTTATGGCTGCTGTCTGTGTGCTGCTATTATGCTCATGTAAGCTTCAGCCCTTTTGTTTTTTTTTGTGGATTCTGGTTGCTGTCTGGAGGCTCCTATTCTGCTCTTGTAAGCTGCAGCCCTTCTTGGCTTCACTTTGTTTTTTTCTTTGCTTTATGGCTGCTGTCTGGGTGTTGCTATTCTGGTTTTGTAAGTTGCAGCCTTTCTTAGCTTTACTTTGTTATATTATGTGCTTTATGGCTGCTGCTGACTGCTGACTGGTGCTGCCCTTGTTGGATTTCATGTGCGCAATATTGTGTCAGATGGCTGCTTTTGTGTGCTGCTATTGTGCTTATTTTGCTGTTGTTACTGTGGGCTAACTTTGCATTGTCTGCTATCTTGTAGGTAAACTCATTGAAGTGGGATATCCACACATGTCGTGGACTGCTTGCACGACTCACGATGTGGATCTTCTCTTGGAAGACATGGCCAAGGAAGCTTGGATAAAGGGCTTGGTGGACCGAGGTAAGCAAGTGGTTGTGTACATCCGCAACCACCACAAGCCTCTCGCACTTTTCCGCAAGGAGTCATCTTTGGAGCTGAAGATTTGGTGTCAGACTCAATTTTTGGAAAGCATCATTATGCTAGGGCGACTTTTGAGGTAATGCTATCACCCTGGGGACTTTTAAGGGTGCTGCTATGCCTTTCACGACCCTTCAGTGCTAAATTTTGGGTCATAATTAGTGCTCATATGGGGCTTCGTTATGGACATGTAGTGTTTTGCTATTGGCTTTGCTATGCTTGTGTTCTTGGCTGTTTTCTGTGATGCTATGGGTCATTTGTGAGGCTGATTTTTAGTCTGTTATTAGTGCACATATGTGGCTTTAAGCTTGCTCTTTTTCTCAGTTAGTAGTGATCTGTGGTACATTATTTTGGCTGCTTTGTTTCCTTATTGTTGTGTTGCTATGGGGCTGTTTTATGGATGTTTTTCTTGTTGTTTTTAGTTTTGCTATTGGGCTTTGTTACGACAATTTTGGCTCCAATTTTAACTGTTGCTATGGTGCTATGTTATGGCTGATCCTATCTTATTTATTAGTGCGTGTGTGGAGCTGTGTTTCTGGGTGCATTTGTTGCTGTTAAAGTGTGCCGTGGAACTCTGTTATGTGCTTGCTTTTGGCTGGTTTTTTTGGCTGTCGTGGGGTTTTGTTATGGACTTGTATTTGGCTGTTTTCATTGCTGTTTTCAGTAGTGCTTGTATGGGGCTGTTGTATACATATTCTTGTTGCTGTTTTTTAGTAGTGATTTGTGGTACATTATTTTGGCTGCTTTGTTTCCTTGTTATTGTGCTGCTATGGGGCTGTTTTATGGATAGTTTTGTCGCTGTTTTTAGTGTTGCTATTGGGCTTTGTTACGGCAATCTTCGTTCCAATTTTTACTGCTGCTATGGTGCTATGTTATGGCTGATTTTTTCTTATTTGTTAGTGCGTGTGTGGGACTGTGTTTCTGGGTGCATTTGTTGCTGTTTAAGTGTGCCGTGGGGCTTTGTTATGTGCTTGTTTTTCGCTGGTTTTTTTGGCTGTCGTGAAATTTTGTTATGGACTTGTATTTGGCTGCTATTATGGCTGCTGTTGGGCCTTATTATGGCTATTTTTGCTTCTATTTTTTCAGCTGCTATGGATCTATCTCAAGCCTGGATTTTAAGCTTTGATTAGTGCTTGTATGGCGTTGGGTTATCACTGCATTTGGTGCTATAGTGAAACAGATAGATAAAGTACTTAGTAAAACAGAATACTATATCTATTTGAGACAAGGATCTTTGAACACAAGTGGTAGCTTCTTGAAAGAGAGATGGCTTCTTGAAAGTTAATATATTTCTGGATTTTGGCAAGTACAAGAGTGATTCTCCCATGTCTTTCTATGCTCTAGCTCTTGTTTATATACTTGCTAAATAAGTAATTTCTAGGAAGGTGTATGTTGATGTGTTGGCACCCAACACATCCCAAAACTTGCCACCTCTTTCTAGAATAATGTACACATGTCCTTTTGACCTAAAAATGGCACATTTGACTTTTGCCACATGGAGTTCTTCTAGGTCTTTCCTCTAACTTCGAAAATGCCTTGGAAGGTTCAAAGGACATGAACCAAGTTACTAGAGTACCTATTCACACTTGACTCCACACAATACTACTCCAAATATATTTGAAAACATTAAAATATATGCAAACTAATATATAATAACTCAAATCACTACATCACCCCCCCGATAGAAAAAGCGACGTCTCGGCGCGTCAAGTCAGGTCTTACACATGTGGAGCAAACTAGTCAACAGTTTCAAGTCAGATGCCACACATGTGAAGAGGACTAGTCAAAGGCGCCAAGTCAGGTGCTACACATGTAAGGTAGACTAGGTAAGGTCGTAGGTGGTGTGACCTTATTGGCTAGCCTACTCCTTAATGATAAAGAAAATTGTACAAGTTGGCCCAGAATCTGCCACAAATTCAAAAATTCATAGCGGCCACAGAACTGCTCCAAATCTGAAAACTTGAGTGCCAGACGGACCGCGTTGAAGAACTCTACTGGATCACCAAATTTGAGAGCATTCTCATTTTGGAGTGTTGTAGAGAGCTGAGAGAGTAGGCACTCCTCCAAATCTGTGCAGAAGCTTCTGAAAAGCATAAGTCCTTCTATACTTCTTCAAATGCTGCAAACTAAGTCTCAAACTGGGCGCTGTAAGATGTTCTACCAGAGTCTTGAGTTTCAGAGCATTCCAAGTTGAGGGGAAGGCACAAAGTCAGAAGGCATATTCTGTCCTAACAATGCCAGCAGCCTGACCCCCTTCTACTTAGAGCATCATATCTCTCTCACAATTGCTCCAGATTGAGCAAACTTGGACTCTAAATGACCGGCTACTCATGGACTACAGCCAAGTAAATTTTCAGAATTTATCATGCAAAGACCTATCACCAGTACCAGCTTTAGTTTTCTGTCCAGAAACTGGAAGAAGAGAAAAGTGTCTAATGTCATTTTTTCCTCTTTCTTGTTCTTGCAGGCTGCCTCCAAGGGGTCTTCTGCTGCTTCTTGATGGTGGCAGGCTGCCTCCCTGAAGTCTTCGGGTTTCTAGTAGAGAGACTTGGGGCTGGTCCAAGATGGGGGTTGGCGGCATGGAAGCGCTTCAACTTTCTCTGAACTTTGTCAAGGTAGTGCGCCGCCACCCAACTATTCTCCGAATCTGGATATCCTTTCCACTTGATCAAGTATTGCTGCTGTCTCCTGAAATTTCTCATAGCCACTATGTCTTCCACTTCGTACTCCAAATGATCATCCACTATTGTTGGGGCTGGTGGGATTGTCACACGACCTGGGAACTTGTTGTCGGGTTGCACATACGGCTTGAAGAGGGAAGTGTGGAATATGGGGTCGATGTGCATAGTCTGGGGAAGTTCTAGCTTGAAAGCAACGGGGTTGACTTGCTGGATAATCT
>WELA01012229.1:7384-21782 GCA_009602735.1 Mesotaenium endlicherianum
CAACTGATGTGGTCTGCTTCAGTGTCAGGGAGATCATCGCATAGATAGCTTTCTCCTGCTGGTTGATGACATCAAGCTTCTCATGCAACTTCTCGACAAACTCTCCCCACGTAGGGTCACCGAGTTGCCGAGCCTTACGCTCTCCTTTCCAGTAAAGCCACCAGTCTGCGGCACTGCCTTTCAGTAGCGCACCGGTGTGCCTGACCTTCTCGTAATCTTGCAGTTCTGGGTAGTTCTCCAGCCACTGCTCAACATCCGCGAGAAACTTGATCAGGTAATATTTTCTGTTTCCCTCAGGATCATATTCCTGGGGAGGTTTCGGCTTGGGCTTACTAGGCCCTCGGCCACCACCACTAGTGGTTTGAGACCCCAGTTGGTCTCTGTCCCGCAGTAGAGACATTATGATTCTTTTGTCCTCCTGTTGGGACTGATACATGGTCGCCATTTGCGACTGCATTTGAACGAACAATGCTCCCAAGTCTACACTCTGGGGTGGTAGATTAGCAAATGCAGCTGCAGCATTGGCATCTACTCGCTGAGTAGTGTCCTCAACAATCCCTCTCGCTCTTGCAGCAGCAACACCTGCCGCATTCAGACGGTTTTGTATTTGACCTAGGGGTACATTGAGTTGTACAGCAGGAGGTGGGTTCAGAACATTGGCCCTTGATGCCATTAGTTCTTCAACAGTGCGCTCGTCACCTGGCTGTCCTTCCCTCCTTTCTGTAACTTCAGCGGCCTTTGCTAATTGTTCAGCTTCTAGTCTGGCTCTCTCCTCCTCAGCTTGCTGTGCTGCGACTGCAGCAATAGCAGCTGCCTCATCTGCAGCCTCTCTAGCTGCAGTATCTGCCACTGCTTCAGAATAGGTACGGGTTCTCGCTACATGGCTTTCGGCCTGGTTTTCGACATTCTCGTTATCCTGGTTCTCCATGTCTCGGGAGTTGCTAGTTTGAGACCTTGTCCTTACCATACAAAGAAGACTGTGATAACTGCTCCGATACCACTGAAATGAATCGACTTACCAAATAGGCGATTAATAATTAATAAAGATCTTTATATCAACAAGTAATCTTTATGGTATTTTCCGTTAACTGGTTAAACGGCAAGGGACAACACACTAGCAGTGAATAATACTCGTAAGTCAAATGTGAGTAAACTAGCATCAATAATGCAAATCAGTAAACTCATACATAAGCAAGGTCAGAAGACAGTGCGTATCAATGGCTTCTCGCCTTGGATTTAGATCTCTCTTAATAAGCTATACAAGAGAGTTGGCCTCGTTTCCGAATGCCGAACTCGAGAGCAATGCCTAGCATATGTACATGGAATGAGTTTACTGTTCAACGGCCAGTGCGATGGCACCGCCTACCCGGGAGTTAACCACGTTGGTTGGACCTCGGTTAACTAAATCCACCGCCATCTCCCATCATCCCGAATCGCCATCCATCCTAAGGATCTCAATTTGCCATTCATCTAGCACACCACACTTAGATGCATATCTAGGCAGTTCGCTGCGACCGACTACGGAAGTCAGCTGACTGTCAAAGAATTTGTCAGCAAGCTGACCTAAGTTGACTTCAGCCTGCTGCTTCCGGCTGAGTCATTAAACTGATGATTTAATAAAGTCCAGCAGACTCGACATTAACTAAAGTTCAGTAGGCTGAACTTATTTAACTTTATTATTTAAATGAATATTATATCAACCAATATACTGATTCATTACATTGGAGGAGCATGTGGAGCATCTGAGGAAGGTGTTGGAGGCCTTGAGAGATCAGAAGCTGTATGGGAAGATGAGCAAGTGCGACTTCTGTCTAAAGGAAGTCGAGTTTCTTGGGCACATAGTGGGAGCTGAAGGAGTCAAGGTGGAACAGAAGAAGGTGCAAGCAGTCAGAGATTGGCCGGTACCTGCTGATATTCATCAACTCTGGAGTTTCCTCGGCATGGCGAATTCTTATCGACGTTTCATTGACGGATTTGCCAAGGTGTGTGCACCGCTCACGGACATGTTGAGGAAGCAGGAGAAGTGGCTATGGGATGACAAGGAGCAGCAAGCCTTTGAGAGGCTTAAGGAGTTATTGACACAGGCACCTGTGTTGGCAATCGCCAGTCCAAAACTTCCTTTCACCATCATCACAGACGCATCAAACTTTGCAGTGGGGGCCATTCTTCTCCAGGTCCAGGGTAAGGGATTGCAGCTTGTGGCATACGAGAGCAGGAAGTTGAGTCCTGCTGAGTAGAATTATGCAGCACACGAGCGGGAGATGTTGGCTATTATCCAGGCTTTGAGGATTTGGCGATGTTATGTGGACGGACGGAAGGTGTTCATCAAGACCGACCACAAGAGCTTGGAGAAGTTTATAACGCAACCAACGTTGACACCAAGGCAGGCAAGGTGGATGGAGTTTCTGCAACAGTTCGACCACAAGATTGAGTACTTACCTGGGAAGATCAACCCTGCAGACGCTTTATCCAGGAGGTGTGATCTTGCAGCTGTCTCAGTCATCAAGGAGAATATGGACTTCAAGGAGAAGCTTCAAAGAGGTTAAGAGCTTCAAAGAGGCTGACTCCCAGGTGATAAATCAAACCTATGATCTACTTCCTTCTTAGAAGGTAGTCCTGGAGGCATGTTAAAAATATCAGTATACTGAGCAACAATTTTTGCAGCAGTAGGGTGCTTCGGAGGGCTTACCTTTTTCTCCACCACTTCGTCAGGTTGAGGAGGTACCTCTCTTAGCAACAGACAGAACATTTTGTCTTCCTTCTGGTTCCAGCTTTTGACGAACTCCATTGCATCCAGCAACTTGCATCCTTCTGGAAGCGTCTTCTTTTCCTTCATTCGCCATCCATACAAGACAAGAGAAAGAGCACTGGTGGGTGCCAAGTTAGTCTACCCATCACTGGCTCCTCTCACTTTAACTGTACCTCTGCTCCAACACACATCAGCTTGATGTCTGTTAAGCCAGCACCTGCCTAGCACAAGATCATAAAAGCCAGTGTTGAGTATCTCAAATGTAAACGTTTCAATTAGAACTGCAATGCCAGAACCTAACTGGACCTCAATAGGCTTGGTTATAATTCCTCCCGGGATACTTGAGGCATCTCCAAGGAATATTTTCTATTCCCTTGGGTGACAGTAGGCAGCCTTAGCCGCTTAACTAAGTCCTTATGGATAAAAGTATGTGACGCCCCTTCGTCAACAAATGCCCTCACCTTCCTACGTGCAATCATGCAATGCATTAGGATAGGGGAGACTGTCTTTTCCTTGACTTTCGCATTGTGATCCTGACTTAGCAAAGAAATGTTGGACATCAGGTGGAACAAGATCATCCAAAGTGTGCACTCTCTGGAGGTCTATATTGCTGATGGTCTCCTTTAACTGGTTGTCAGGCATGCATAGTGAATCCAGTTCAACAGGACCCATAATACTTGCTACGAGGGCAGCTAGTGACGACTCACTATCTCTAGCATCCTCACAGTAAGTAGACTGGATTACTGATTGGTGCTGTCTTTTAAAGGATGGTCCTTTCTCTCGACCTTTGGAAGGTGCTTGACTGGACACTGCTCTCTGAAGTGGCCCAATTGCTGGCATTGGAAGCAAACAAACTTTGCTGAGGCTGGTCTCGGCTTAGTCCTACCACCACCTCTTCCATAACCACCTCGAGAGTAACCACCTTTCCCTCTAGACTGTATAGCATTATACTCATACTCGTACTCATCACCCAGATCATCCTCAGCCTGGTCTCCTTCAATTGCATTCCAGGAATCGTGGGACTTTTTGACAACCTTAGACACCAAAGCATTACTCTGGAGCTTGTGATTAAACTGCTGCTGATCCCAGGCATCAGCGTCCTGGATCAAGTCAGCCTGTTTCTCATACTTCTTTTCAGCCAAATGACCAGAGACTTCGGATTTCAAGCCGTACCTGAAGTATGCTATCCTATACGGCTCTGGCAAGTGAGGCTGCTTCATTATGTCCTCCTGGAACTTCTGAGCTAACTCAGCAACTGAAGTGGTCTGCTTCAATGTCAAGGAGATCATTGCATAGATATCTTTCTCCTGCTGATTGATGACATCAAACTTCTCATGCAGTTTCTCGACAAACTCTACCCAAGTAGGGTCACCGAGTTGCTGAGCCTTATGCTCTCCTTTCCAATACAGCCACCAGTCTGCTGCACTGCCTTTCATTAGAGCTCCAGTGTGCCTGACCTTCTTGTAATCTTGCAGCTCTGGGTAGCTCCAGCCACTGCTCAACATCAGCGAGAAACTTGATCAGGTAATACTTTTTGTTTCCCTTAAGATCATAGTCCTGGGAAGGTTTTGGCTTAGGCTTACTTGGCCCTCTGCCACCACCACCGCTGGTTTGAGAACCCAGTTGGTCTCTATCCCTCCCTCCTTTCCACATGCACCACGCGCGGGTGAAATTACGGACACTTAAATTTGGCGCTGGGGGTACCATTTCGACACCGTTCGTATTTGCTCGCGACGAATTTGTGGAAGTTAAGAATGCGTTGCAACAGCTCACTCTTTCTTCTTTGTATTATCCGCACACGGTCTTATCTCTTACAAGGATTAACTAAAAGTTGTTAAGCACTTAAGGGCAAACACCTCACAACAAAAAATAAGATTTGAGACGAAGATTTGAGTCATCTACGACTAAATCAAAATGGCGGATTCACGATTTTGGAGCCTGCTAGAGGTAAAACTATGGCTCTTTTTGCTACACTTCTGCCCCATCAATTTCCAACACAGTGAAGGATAATGCTTGTTTTTTGCTTTGAAAGAACCAGAAGCAGCTTTGGGTCATATTTGCCCCATAGATTTTTGGACAAATCCGTTTTTAGATATTTAGAGATGGTTTTGTGAGGAGGGGTACGAGCAGCCTGAGAAACACAATCAAGTGTGAATATCAACATAAGCACCATAAGAAGGGGAAAAAAAATCATATTAACTTAACTCTTGCCTTCGGGGCAGATTGGGGGCAGACTTTAGGGTTGGGAGCAGATTTGAGGATTCATTTTTATTCTAACAATAAGTTCTTACTTACCTGAGATCGAGCTGGAGAGCAGTAGTAGTACACCTTTAGTACTATATAACTACTTATTCACCTCTTAACTTCATTCTCTTTTGGGGTGGGGCTAGGACGGCTAGAACCTGGCCGGGAAGACCGCCCTCTACAGCATGGCGTCATTCCCCAATTACTGCAGCAACTGTGGTGCAGCAAGAGGTGTGGGACTTTTCTACTGTCAGAAGTGCAGCAAGTCTTTCATGCGGGCTGTAGAAGTGGACCCTATGGGCTGGCTTGTTAACTATAGAAGACGTGTCTATAAGAGGATAGACTCTACTCCTCAAGCAAGTGTTCGCATTAGTGATGTGAACGTGCCTAAGAACTTGTTTGAGACTCTTTTTGCACATATAGGCAAAGAAGTGTCCCACTATATTACCAAACCGAGCCCATGGTGTCTCGAAGTATTCGAAGAGTGTGTTGGACTATAGAGAATTTAGATGCTCTTCTTTGCTTTCAATTTGTGAATGCTGATTTGGGCTATGGGGCTGCCAAATTGCTTCCAAATCAGGAGAGGTGGTAGCTATTGTCCCCCCTTTTTTTATGGAATGGAGGATGAACAAGTCTGGAGAGAAAATTATCACTTTAAAGTTTTCATTTTCAGTCTTAAATGGGGGGGGCCATGTTGTGATGGCCCCTGACCAGTATTATGACAGACTTGTTTGGAAGGCACATCATCATGTTGATACTAGCACTCATATATACTATGAACTTGCAGTTTACCCTCTTAGGATGCAATCACATGGGCTTGAAGTTAAGGATGCCATGATAGAGGCAGCACAAATTGCAAAAGCTAACTTACTACAGAAGGAACGAGAGAGGATTGGGAGAGAGAGGGAGAACTACAAGAGAGCCTGTGAGTTGCAAGAAGTTGTTGATTTAGCAGCTCGTGAGTTGAGAATGCAAAAATCACCGGATTTGTGCACACCTGCTAAAAAGCATTCTCATGCTACTTTTGCACCTCAACGTCCTACTACCTCTAAGCTAGCTATACAAGCTGCTATACAAGTTATAAGAGAGGCAAGAGCTAAGGTTGCAGATGAAGTGAGGCAAGTGCTTCAACACAGAGAAGAGGAAGACAGGTTGATTGCGCAACAAGAGAAGGAGAATGCTCAAGCAATGCAAGCTTTGGTAAGAGAAGGCAAGCACTTGTCATCAAAAGGGCTTATGAAGAGAGCGCGCGAGGTAGCTGCCAACAGGAGAAAGACTCCAGCTAATCAAGTGAGCTGCATATATACATATTGTACATTTCATTTAATGTTTCCTTCCTACACTAAGCATGTATTCTAGCTACTCTCCTTCTCCAGCTGCTTCTTTCATGTCTGCTGGATCAGATCTTGTCACAACTGGTGCCAGCTGTCGTCGCTTGAACACCACCTTCTTCCTCTTTTGTCTTTCATTTCTACTCAATGGTAGCTCTATGATGGTAGATAGAGCTCTCTTCCCACTCTCTTGATGTGTTGTCCGGCCTATTCTCCCTTTGCAATACACTCGTCCTATAGCGTCCACCATCACCTTTCTCTTGTTGGTCTTGGCTAATTTCCTCCATTGATGCAATGCCTCTATACCTTCCCCACTGAATTGATCTAGGTCCCCATGTCTCCTGATTATATCCCTATGTGGCACTTCAATATGTGCATGTACTCGGTAATGTGGTTTGCTGCGCAAGCTACTACAAACTTGTCCTCAAAGTCTTCAGCAAGGGCCTCCACAAGAGAAACTTTTGCTTCTCTCTTGTTTCCCGTGTCTAGTGCAGATATTGGCTCCATAAGGGCAGCCAAGCACACTCCATGAGCATCCCATGCTTCTAACACGGCTTGTAGCTGTTCTGCATCATCAGGCAAGTTACAAAAGAGACACTCTGCCAGCTCTACAAAGTGCTCGAGGAGGCGGTGGCACTCCCGTCCAATGAAGCTTGGCTTGGCTGCCCTATTTCTCTTCTCGCCTTTCTTCAAGGCCTTCACAGCCTCCTTAGGTGTTGATGCCTTCACCTTTTCTTTCAAGAGCTTGTAGAATGCATCCTCCTTGTCCTGCCCTGCTGGTAAAAATGCATGCAAAGTTCTCTCATACAGTGTAGCTGAGATTCTCAAGTTCAAGTGCAATATGCACACAACACAATCATTGGGAGGTAAATTAAACAATGGTGGCTTCTTATGCCTTTGCCCTTGGTGCTGGAGTTGGTAGTCCAATCTGGCCTTAGTACTCTCCTTCTGTGGCTTGCCCCGCGTCGTCTTTATGATGTCATTTTCCAGGTCTGACATACTCTCAAACTGTTTTGAGCAGTGTGGACACGTCATTGACAACTTGCCCAAGTCAAGGGCATGAGCTGCAGCCTTCATCCCCTCCAAGGTGCGAGGGGCACTGCGGTGACACCTGTCATGGATGTCCTTCGACGTGCAGAGGCACCATAAGCACGGGTATGTTGAGCTTGCTCCAGTCAGCCCAAACAAGCTGTTACTGAATTTGTAATTGCCACTCTAATAGAACTTGACTTTGAATAGGTCCTCTCCTACATGCAGGCCTGCTATAATGACAGTGCCCATTTCCTCCAGTAGCCTTAAAGACACTTCCTGTATGCTATTGTAGTCATCCTGACCTTCAAAGCATACAAGGGTGCAGGTATTAGCTGCTGAGTTTGTCATGCCCAAGCTGTCCTTTGTTATAATTTTGACAGTTATTGTATTGTGGTCCACTCCCCTGTGTAGTGCTGCTGCGTCTCCTATAATCTGCACCCTTACTACTTTGCCTGGTTAGAGCTGCAATTGTACTATGCGTTGTCTTAAATTTTCTTGCAATGACAAGGTCACTGTCAGCCCATTTGCACTCTCTTGGGGTCCCACTTGAGCATAGATCTTGGCTGCCAGGTTCTCTACTTTCCTCTTGGAAGGCAGCTTGGGGAGGGGAATCTTGGTGTTCTTGATGTACTTGGGCTCCCATAGTCCTGTTGCTTGAGAGTATGTCTTTGACATGATGTTGACAAGCATTTGGTAATGCTCTTGAGAAAGCTTCAACTTATACTTAATAGCCAGCCCTAACCTGTCATCCCACTGCGCCTGTATTTGCTTCACTGTAGCCTCCTCTATGATTGGCTTCAGGTGCAATTCTGTTGTAATAGCTTCCAACATGTCTTTGTTCTCTGGCTTGTTCAAGAAGGCTGTCAATGACTTGGTCATGTTTGTCTCACATCCAAACTTGTCCCCCATAAATAGCTTCAGGTCATTGCTCATTCTTTGCCATGTTCTTGCAGATCCTCCACCTACTCTACGACGCTTTGTTGGAGGAATTTGAGGGCCTGCCATAGACACCTTCTGCTTCAGGTACCTTATCTCTCTCTTAGCTTCTCTCAAGTCTTTCTTCATGCCCATGAACTGCCGAGCAACTTGTACCTCCCTATCAGCTGTTTTCTTCTTCAGGCTTCTGTTTTCATCTGCATATTTTAGCATTTCAGACTTGTATCTCTCTACTTTACTCTCTAGCCTCTTTGAAGTATCTACAGGTGCTTTCTCAGCACCTGTTTTCTTCCTCTTCAGAAATTTGCCACCTACTCCTCTAGGCATGTTTGGGTTAGTTTGCACTCTTGGTAATGTCATTTTATTGGGTTGATCATGATGCTTTTTGGCTCTAAGAATGGGTGCAGGTTCTACCTGGGACACAAACTCTACAGGATTCATGATGAAAGAGAAATTTTGTATGAATGTGTACAGAGTTATAGGTGGATTGGTAGGTAGGTAGGTGGTAGTATGGTGCTTCAACAATTTTTTGGTATTTTTTGATTTTTTTAATTCTAAAAAAAAATAATCTGCTTTTTGATAAAAAACCATTATATGAGCATGTAGAGTTCACCTCTGCCTACACACCAAAAATGTGGCATACATTGAAATGCACATGTAGCAGGACTTATGAGGGTGTGAAACCGAAAATGTCAAGTTTTTTACGCGTAATTTTTATTAAACTTCAAAAAACTCTTCAAGACTGTGAACACTTTCAAATTTCAAACTTGAAATTGTATAGAATCCTCTTACATAAAAGAAAAGTCATGCAAATTACTAGCATAACACAATGCCAGGTTGTTAAAATATGCCACTGAACACATGCATGAAGAAAAGTCACATTTCAAGAAGTAGGCGACTTATCGCCTACTTTTGCATATGTAGCTCATGGGCCTAATCTTGGGCTATGGTGCTTAGAATGGGCTGTAAGTTGACCAGTAACAGTATGGGGGGGTGCAGAATCTAGTAGAACCATTTTCAGATCCGTACTCCAAGTGTTTCTGCATTGTACGGACTGGCATGCTTCACATGTGCGAGAAACTCCATATGTCACATTTTGGAGGTCACAGCCTGGTGTGGTTTGATGCAAACTGATTGTTTTTATGATCCATGGTTACCCAGTTGGGTCCTTAATGCCTCCTAAAATTTAGGGGGAATCAAGAAAGTGGAGTACAAGTTATGGCTGTTTGATGAAGTGAAAGAATAGTGCAACATGTAATATTTTTCCAAATTATCGCTTACTTTTGCGGATTTTAGTTTGTATGCATATCTTGGGTCTCATTGAATGGAATGACCCAAAACTTCATCAATAGCTCTATGGGGGCATGAAAAATCCAAGAAAACAATGTTCAGATCCGTACTACAAGCATACCGCATTTTACGGACGGCCACTCTTCACATGTGTGAAAAGCGCCACATGGCAAACTTTGGAGGCCCATAACTTCATGTGATTCTATGCAAATTAATATATTTTTTATTTCATGGCTACCTATGAGGGTCTTTAGTAACCTCTCAAAAAAGGGAGTCCATTAGGAACTTTTTGAACAACTGATGGTCATTTGTATGAAGCAGCAAGGATGAGAGAAAGTGACAATTTCCACTTTTGTCAACATATTCTTCAATTTCACTAAAAGTGCAATAACTTATGGAGAATATGTCAACTGTGTCTGAAACTTTAGGGAGGTCTATATATGGGGGTTATCTACTAGTATCACAATTTTCAGACTATTCCGATAAAACCGCCGCAAATGGCGCTATAAAGTACCTAAGTGTCCAAAAAATGGGCATTTGGGCTGCATTGTTTCTTCAGCAGCTTTTGCCAATCGTTCGGCTTCTAATCGGACTCTCTCCTCCTCAGCCAGCTGTGCTGCGACTGCAGCAATAGCAGCTGCCTCATCTGCAGCCTCTCTTGCTGCAGTGTCCGCCACTGCTTCAGAGTAGGTACGAGTTCCCGCTACATGGCTTTCAGCCTGGTTTTCGACATTCTCATTATCCTGGTTCTCCATGTCTCGGAAGTTGCTAGTTTGAGACCTTGTCCTTACCATACAAAGAAAATTGTGATACAGCTCCGATACCACTGAAATGAATCGACTTACCAAATATATTTTCCGTATATTGATTAAACAGCAAAAGACAACACACTAGCAGTGAATAATACTTAAAAGTCAAATGCGAGTAAACTAGCATCAATAATGCAATCAGTAAACTCATACATAAGCAAGATTAGAAGACAGTGCGTATCAATGGCTTCTTGCCTTGGATTCAGATCTCTCTCAGTAAGCTGTACAAGAGAGTTGGCCTCGTTTCCGAATGCCGAACTCGAGAGCAATGCCTAGCATATGTACATGAAATGAGTTTACTATTCAACGGCCAGTGCGATGGCACTGCCTACCCGGGAGTTAACCACGTTGGTAGGACCTCGGCTAACCAAATCCATAGCCATCTCCCCTCATCCCGAATCGCCATTCACCTTAAGGGTGTCATCTGGCCACTCATCTAGCACACCACACTTAGATGCATATCGAGGCAGTTCGTTGCTACCGAGTACAGAAGTCAGCTGGCTGTCAAAGAATTTGTCAGGAAGCTGACTTAAGGTGACATCAGCCTGCTGCTTCCGGCTGAGTCATTAGACTGATGTTAAATATAAAGTCCAGCAGACTGATTATTAACTAGAGTTCAGCAGGCTGAACTTATTTAACTGTTATATTTAAATGAATATTATATCAACCAATATACTGATTCATTGCAGCTGGCATGCACAGCCGCGAGGTTGCCAGTCATCCACGTAGGCCACTGCTTTGACAGCCTTGCGTGCATTTGCGTGTCCCCTTATAGCACAACGTGCGAGCAGTCGCTGACACCTGTCCCTAATCTGTGCAACGGCATCCTAGATCGACGTTCCTCGCCCTCCACAGTTAGCGACGGCCCATACATGTGGTGCCCGCACGCTGCCACTTAGGAGCAGTGCAGCGGCTGCCAACGTACCACGCAAGCGTACGCTCATCGTAGCAGCCGGCAGGCTAGCGACCATGCATAAGCTCAACGATCTCGACCAGGGGCGGCACGCTGAGGAGGCGCCACGGTTGCCCCGCTCCTTCCGTGTGGTGGAGACGACGACCGCGCCGTTCGCGTCCATCCTTCACGCGCTCTCATTATTGATCACGTTGGTGCAATAAGCGCCGAGGTCATCTTGCTAAAATTGCATCGCATGCCGGCAGTCTCCTTCGCCGACCTGGTAGTTTTGCTCGAGTCGACGCAACGCGCCTCTCAGACGCTGTTGCTGCCCCACACCTCAGCACAGTGCACCGTTGGGTTGGAGTCTGACGCCGCCATTGCAGTGTCCTCTACGCCCGCACAGTCTCCGCACGAGTGGGTACACAGAGCCCAACGACTTGCACAACCAATTTTTGAGTTCATCATGACCGAGTTTCAGGATCGCTGGCGCGGCTACCAAGAGGCAGCACGTGTGCTGCGGCCCCAGCCGGTACTTGGTCCCTTACTAGGACTTACTCGTGCCAAGGTAGTCGACGCCGTGCAGCGCCTTTGTCTCGGTCCTATTTAATGCAGCACTTCTTGTGATTGGCCGCCTATGTCAGCACCTGGCTCCGGCACAGCAGGGTGCCTCCCTCTTCCTAATAAAAATATGTAATACTTGCCCCCCTTTTTGGATATTAAGCCACATGCATTTTAGATTCTATTGCAGCAAAACCTGCTGATTTATCTTGTACTGCTTATGTTGTTGATGCACGCTCGAGGTCTTAACGCACGACATATATCCTAACAGTTGATCTTAAACACTACAATTCATATCATTATATGAGCTACATTGTGTTGGCACATTTGTATATTTTGAACTTGATTATGGTCATGTCAGGGTTATCTCTACTTTGAAGTCCATGAGCCCTTAATAATATATATCTCCAAATGTTTATGGAACCAAGTGACCTGATAGTAATGCACCTGTCACTAATGGAATCAGATGTACTTATATCAAGCGTTCGGAAAACTAGTGACTATGTATCGCTACTTACAACTTATGTGTTTCAGGAAGACACACAACATGTCTGCGTCTTAACATCTAACACTCGGAGCAATAAAGAAAGAGTTTTCCCACTCTTATATGACCAATCACTGCCGTCCACACCTTACTTCAATAAATTACGCCACTTTTGGCTTCTGATGTAACAGGTACGTGTTCAAGTAAGTTCACATATCAATTTTGAAGTCGCGTATGAATTGATTGGGAAGTTTACGTGCATAAAGGGAAGAAATTATAAGTTGCCACTACAAAAAAATGTACTAAATTGATTCTACATTGGGTGGAAGGATTGCATCGTCGACTGCCTGTGTGCAATTAATGCACATATTAAATTGGATCCTTGGTGTATACGTGGAAGCCAAGATGGCGTACGCTTATTACAATACGCAATAAGCAACTACTCCGCAGCCGTGACTCATTACTAGAATACCCGCCATGTATTAAAGTGCTCATTTCAGAGTATGTGTGCCATACAAAGGCGACCATGAAGTATTTTTGCACAGACGTATCAATGAGCCAACCTCATGTGAGAAACTTCATAACTAGACACTCTGACATTGGTAAATGAAAAGCGTGATGTAAATTGCTCAAATTAGCCATCTTTGCCTTTTTAGGCAGCTGGTGTGATTTCTCTAAGGACTCCTTGCACATAGATTTTATTCACCTTTTGACTTTTGAGCTTGCCAAAGAGTTGGGCTAAAGATTGGAAATGTGCGGCAAAAATAGAGATTGGGGGCAAAGTAGGTACAGAGGATGTGCTTTCCTTCTTGAACCATCTTCATTAAAGACAAAGGCCAGTATTCCGCCCTTTCTCGCTCCTTGAGAAAAGGCTAGAGGTTATCCTTAGCTTTCCTCAACTGGAAGTGTCAGCAACATGTTCTTAGGGTATAAAAAGCTCAGCAAGGACGTAAGTACTAAAGGTCCTTAGTGGACCTGAAAAAGATTGGCGAATGGCCGAAGCTGAGCTCATCCCCCTTACACCAGAGGGTAATCAACTCGCCAATCCTTGAATCTTGATTAACGCTCTTAGAGGAATACTTGTTCAAGGCAGGACAATGTGCAAGTAACAATAGTGACTTGTAAAGTTGTAGCGCAGCATCATAGACGAACAACCAACAATCTTGATTCCATGATTTGGAGATTATGTTGATAGTGTCGCATTCTAATTCAACAGCATATATGCTACATAACAATATTCCTACTCTTTAACACCCCAAAAGCAATAGAATTTGTGTGCTCCTGTGATCTAGCCCAATCGTCAACTCATGGCCTGACAACTTTCACATACAAGGGCCAAGACCGCGTATTCAGAACTGGTATTTAGAAGTTGGAAACAGCAAGCAAGCTTCTAGCCACTTTGAAGTTACACTTCTCAGCACCTTAACAAAGGACTTCATGCAAAAAGGGGGAAGCAAGCACCTGTACAGAACGAAGGCTGAATCAACGCCCAATGACAAATAAGGTTGAGTAAACTACATGACCTACGAGCCTCATGACTCTCTACAACTCCCATGCTCCAAGAGACCACAAAATTCCCAGGTTGATAATTTTAAACATTTCAAGAATTTAAACACAGGCTAAAGTGGAGTCAGGAGCCCTGCCAGCTCTTCCTAGCCGCAACCCTCCTCCTCCTGTTATCGGAGGGCCTCAAGTTCGACCTCCATGCCCCTAGCAGATGCGGGGGACTCTAAGTTGAGGTCGTCGTGGAAGGGGTCCCTGGAGGAGGCCGCCAGAAGGTCCCGCGAAGCATCGTCGAGGTCGTCCTCGTCGTCGTTCAGATTAGTGACGCTGTGCGCGCCCCCCCCCCCATTGCGCCACTCCGCAAAGCTCGCAGAGGAGCCCACCTCAATGCCCTTCTTTCGGCTGCAGCATGGGGAACAGCAGAAAAGGAAGGGGAACAAGCCAAAGAGAGGGAGAGTGGCCATTTAAGAGAAAGAGAGGCAGAAGGGGGTCACAAGGGGGCAAGGGGCGTGGCGGGGTGCGCCAAGGCAGGGCAAGGCGGCAGTGGGGAGGAAGGGGCCCGGGGGG
>WELA01012229.1:40464-57279 GCA_009602735.1 Mesotaenium endlicherianum
CCCCCCCCCGACCAAAGTGCTGCATGCCGCTAGTTCCCAATGCATGACGACGGCCAACTCCAAGGGAAGGACTGCCAGAGCCGCATAAGCAAGACACACCCGATTACTCCCATTGGAGCTCTCACTCTCGCGCTCTCACTGTGGCTCTCTCACAGTAGCGCTCGCTCTAGCTCTCAAGGAGTTCCAACTGTAGCTCGGATCGTGACGAGAGACTATAGCGCCCACTCAAGCTCTGAGGGAGCTTCGACTGTAGCTCCAACTGCAGCGCTCACTCTAGTGGCCCTGAGGGGGCTCCCACTAAAGCTCCGCTCACTTTAGTAGCGCTCATTCTATCGGCTCTAAGGAGGCTCCAACTATAGCGGTAACGGTAGCGCTCACTGAAGCTCCCACTCCCGCTGCCGCTCTGACTGTGGCTGGTGAGGAAGCTACAGTACATGAAGAGAGCGCTTCGGCGCAAGAGCAAGTGCCACACCGCGGCGCGTGGCTGAAAGGATCCAGTCTGGCGGGGCAGCAGAGCACTAGAGAGAGAGAGGGAGCTGTCACTACTCCAGGGAAGAGAGCAGCAGAGGTCCTGACCACCCGGGAGCTCAGCAGACAGAGCAGAAGTCTTCCCTCTGGAGCAGGTGCAGCAAAGACGATGCAATGAGAGGAGGAAGAAGGCGGGGCGGGAGAGGGGGCCGGAGAGGGAGGGGTGAATTTCAGTGCGCCTGAATTCTGGTAGCTTCCAGCTCTATCCTCTAAATTGCATCTCTTGGCAATTTTATCAACGCTTCCTCTTCTACGTCATGCCTATTCCATATTAAGTGGAACAGAGGAGAATGTCCTCTCCCTTCGCGTGGCCATCACCCCAGCTGCCTGATTCATCAGATCAACGGTCCCCGTGATGGCAGTAGCGAAACACTGTGACGATCTGTTACTGATGGCAGCAGCAGCAGCCCCGATGACAGTCTGTTGCTCAAGCCCAGCCTGCTGCTGCTGCTGCCTCTGCTGTCTCTGCTGCTTCTGCTGCCCCTGCTGCTGCTTGCTAGTAACGGGCTCTATGTGCTTTCCTCATTCCCAAATATATCAAGATCCATACCAACACAAAGGTCAGGCAGTCTCTGCCCACCAACTCTGTACCTGTCGCCCCTTCATCTTGGTGTTTATGTAATGTCATCCATGGATGACAGTGCCATAGCCCCCCTCCCCCCCCCCCCCCCCCCCCCCCCCCCCCCCCCCCCCCCCCCCCCCCCCCCCCCCCCCCCCCCCCCCCCCCCCCCCCCCCCCCCCCCCCCCCNACTGTACCTCGGGTGCCTGCTTCGGGTGCACAGGTGTGGAAGGTCCATGTGAAAGTTCCTAATGGGAAGAAGCAGCAACCTTTCTTCCCAGGGAGAGGAGAAGAAGCTTATGAGAGGGAGAGAGGGAGAGAGAGCAAGCAAGACGAACCGACCTCGAGAGTCTGGCTGTTGAAAGTGCCCACGAGGGGCTGCCTGCTAACTGGCCAGCCAGCAAGCATGTCGCGCACAGAATCAGACTCCGCCCCCCACCAGTACACCTCTTCGCCCAGGAGCATGTCAAATTTCGTTACCTACTCCACACAAGCCCAGACACCCACCCCATTGTGATGTCACATATGACGCCAGAAGGGCACTGCCAAGGAGGAGAGGCTTTGCTTCATCAAAGCTGCACCAGAAACTGCTAGGGCTGCTCTGAAGCATCCAATCCACAGTATCAGGCCAACATAGAACCGTAGTTGAGGGCACTTTAATGTTTAACTGTGCGAGAAAGCTGGTGGCTTACTTTGAACGTACAGTCGTCTATAATTTCTATCGTCCCGCGCAGCTGGTGCTGCACCATGCTCAGGTCCCCTCTGAATCCCACAAGGTTGCTCTCTTTCGTGCACTGGGCTGCAGCTCCGTCCATGTAAGAACTCAGAACAATGCAAAGCACAAATCCTCCTATCCAAACGTGCAGTCTCCATAATAATTGTCTTCGTAGAGCCACGAAGTATTCCCAGGATCCTGAATCAAATTTCATCTGCGTTCAACTACAGTAGCAGGTTAACAGCAGCTTCCTCTCATGAATAAAAGAGATTCTTGGTCAAACCATAAGCTCAAATTGAACACCTCACATCTGAAGCTATACCACTATCTTAACGTCACTCCTCGACAGTGTCAGGTTGTGCACAGCACAGCCTTAACCAGAACAAACCTCACACCTCGCAGGCAGCTAAGTCGTCTCTTCGCAGGATGTTTAACCAACAGAGCAGATCACCAGCTTGATCCTGGGCCACTTCCTAGTAGAAAGCTCAGCAAGCATGGTCTGACATCATGCACATGCATAACTCCCGTTTGAGCCTGGTCGAGTGCACTCAGCTTCGCAAGAGCTCCACACAGCTTTGCACGTCGATCAAAAGTAGGTGCTGAAGAAGCGAAGCAGCTAAAGCAAGCTGAAGACGTAAGCTGAAGGGGCAAGGATACACGTTGACCTCCTTGGACTTTTTTCACGCGCGGGTAGCCAAGTAATAGTTTGATCATCCCTCTCATTCAGATATTAGGCTGTCTAAATGTAAAAGCTCATATGTAGGATATGGAATATTGACATTATGCATAATAGGCTTGTTTTTATATTAATTTCTTAGTTTAGAAAATATTCTGTAGAATATCCTCTTCAGAAGAATTTGGAGCGTAGAAGAAAAAAACTGGTTTTGATTTAGAATGAAAAAGTTGGATAATCACTCTCTTTCTTTATCTCTCTAAATAAGTATTTCTGTGGGTGGGGTGGGGTGGGTGGTGGGTGGGTCGGGTTAAGCAATATTGGCTTTGCTTAGCACATGTGTGATGGGTGAAGTAAGAGTGCTTCTTATTTACTGTGAAAGAGAGCTACGGAGCTCTCGAAGTGGAGCTAGACTAGCAAAAATAGCTTGAGTAGAAACGGGCTTGTACAAGCCCGCTTTATGTTTAACAACTGTTCCAAAAAAAATGTTCAAATCGATTCATTTGAATCTATATTCCATTGAACACGGAAATTTCAACATAGTCTCTATATGTTACTAGAATCTCATGCATTTCATAATCAACTTGTGAGCTTACATACATAATGTAGTGTCTTGTCACAAGGCCAGCAAGAAATATAACCTTTTTCCACTTCATGTGGATGTGCATGTCGATGAAGTAAAACACATGTGACCTAGAAAGATCAAACATTAAAGTGTATCGTCATGATGTAGAGCAATTGGAATTCCCACTATTTAATATAACATCAAGGTTATCATGATTGTTGATTGTTGACGCTTAATTTGTGTGTGTAGCAATTGCATTTACCCTGAAGTACATAAATGAATGATAAAATTCAGGTATAAGAGCAATCTAGTATATTGCCTATAATCTTCATATTCTTACTGCATGCATGCACCAAAAGCATATTGTTACTACTACCACGAGTGAGTTGAGTGTAGTATCATATGTATGCTTCCTCACGTGTCTCGATATGAGTTTAACAGCATGTTAAGTGATCCATTCACGAAGGAAACAAGGTGCCACGTGCTTGGCTATTATGCACTTTTGTCGTTGGACACTTGTTATGTCCTTGCAACCATATCTAGCAACCCAAGTATGACTTTAAAGAAAGCATGTACAGGTTGTTCTAGCTCTTCTGCAACATGATTTCTTATATAGAGTAGCGCACGCTCCACTAACAGCTGTAGTGAAACAGATAGATAAAGTACTTAGTGAAATATAATACTTTATCTATTCAAGACAAGGATCTTTGAACACAAGTGGTAGCTTCTTGAAAGAGAGATGGCTTCTTGAAAGTTAATATACTTCTGGATTTTGGCAAGTACAAGAGTGATTTTGGAATGTCTTTCTATGTTCTAGCTCTTGTTTATATACTTGCTTCAAGGAAGGTGTATGTTGATGTGTTGGCACCCAACATATCCCAAAACTTGCCATCTCTTTCTAGAATAATGTACACATGTCCTTTTGACCTAAAAATGGCACATTTGACTTTCGCAACATGGAGTTCTTCTAGGTCCTTCCTCTAACTTCGAAAATGCCTTAGAAGGTTCAAAGGACATGAACCAAATCACTAGAGTATCTATTCACACTTGACTCCACACAATACTACTCCAAATATATTCAAAGCATTAAAATATATGCAAACTAATATATTATAACTCAAATCACTACATCACCCCCCCGACAGAAAAAGCGACGTCTCGGCGCGTCAAGTAAGGTCTTACACATGTGGAGCAGACTAGTCAACAGCTTCAAGTCACATGCCACACATGTGAAGAGGATTAGTCCAAGGCGCCAAGTCAGGTGCTACATATGGAAGGTAGACTAGGCAAGGTCGTGGGTGGTGTGACCTTATTGGCTAGCCTACTCCTTGATGATAAAGAAAATTGTACAAGTTGGCCCAGAATCTGCCACAAATCCAAAAATTCATAGCGTCCACAAAACTGCTCCAAATCTGAAAATTTGAGTGCCAAACGGACCGCGTCGGAGAACTTTACCGGGTCACCAAATTTAAGAGAATTCTAATCTCTGGAGTGTCGTTGAGAGCTGAGAGAGTAGGCACTCCTCCAAATCTGTGCAGAAACTTTTGAAAATCATAAGTCCTTCTATACTTCTCCAAATTCTGCAAACTAAGTCTCAAACTGGGCGCTGTAAGATGTTCTACCAGAGCCTTGAGTTTCAGAGCATTCCAAGTTCAGGGGAGGGCACAATGTCAGAAGGCATATTCTGCCCTAACAATGCCAGCAGCCTGACCCCCTTTTACTTAGAGCATCATATCTCTCTCACCAATGCTCCAAATTGAGCAAACTTGGACTCTAAATGACCGGCTACTTATGAACTACAGTCAAGTAAATTTTCAGAATTTATTATGCAGAGACCTATCACCAGTAGCAGTTTAAGTTTTCTGTCCAGAAATTGCGAGAAGAGAAGAGTGTCTAATGTCAACTTTTCCTCTTTCTTGTTCTTGCAAGATGCCTCCAAGGGGTCTTCTGCTGCTTCTTGATGGTGGCAGGCTGCCTCCCTGAAGTCTTTGGGCTTCTAGTAGAGAGACTTGGGGCTGGTCCAAGATGGGGGTTGGCGGCATGGAAGCGCTTCAACTTTCTCTGAACTTTGTCAAGGTAGTGCGCCGCCACCCAACTATTCTCCGAATCTGGATATCCTTTCCACTTGATCAAGTATTGCTGCTGTCTCCTGAAATTTCTCATAGCCACTATGTCTTCCACTTCGTACTCCAAATGATCATCCACTATTGTTGGGGCTGGTGGGGTTGTCACACGTCCTGGGAACTTGTTGTCGGGTTGCACATATGGCATGAAGAGGGAAGCGTGGAATACGGGGTCGATGTGCTTAGTCTGGGGAAGTTCTAGCTTGAAAGCAACGGGGTTGACTTGCTGGATAATCTTCAAGGGTCCNCAAGGGTCCCAAATACTCGAGAGAGAACTTGCTGCCGGCAGGCCTATTGTTCAGGGAAATATTCTTGGACGATAGTAACACGTTGTCACCCACTATGTACGTAATTTCTCTTCTGGATCTGTTTGCCACTCTTGCTTGAGGATCTTGCGCGTGTTGTAGAGGTTTCTTCGCTGCTGTAAGGGCCGTTTCTAATGCTCCATAAAATTTGTTGCTGCAGGTACTTCATCATGGCCAACCGTGAAGCTCAGCGGCGTGGTTGGATGGAAGCCATAGTTGATGAAGAATGGGGACTCTTGGGTAGAGGCCTGCGTCGTGTTGTTGTAGGCAAACTCCAGGGGGGTCAAGTACATGTCCCAATCTTGCTCCAGAGTAGACACGAAGGCCTTTAGAGAGGTCTTTAGAGTATGATTCATACGCTCGGTTTGCCCATCTGNAGTATGATTCATACGCTCGGTTTGCCCATCTGATTGCGGGTGGTAGGCAGTGGACATATCCAGCGATGTACCCAAGTTCTTGAAGAGATTTTTCCAGAAATGGCTTGTGAATCTTGGATCTCTATCCGACACAATTCTTGATGGTAGTCCATGGAGTCGGAAGATGTTGTCAAAGATGAGTCTTGCAAGTTGTGGTGCTGTAGCCTTAGTCGTCGTGGGAATAAAATGAGCCATCTTGGTAAGTCTGTCCACCACAGTGAGTATTGCATTATGGCCTCGAGGTGTCACGGGGAAAGTCCACGATAAGGTCCATTGAGATGTCCGTCCATTGTTTTTCGGGGATTGGTAGTGGTTGGAGGAGTCCTCCCGCCTTTTGCGATGATGGCTTGATTCTTTGGCATGTGTCACAGCTCCTGCAGTATTCCTTGACTTGCTTAGACATGCCTGGCCAACAATAAGTCCAGGCTAGAACGCCTGTGGTTCTTAGGATTCCGAAGTGTCCTCTAAGAGGGTTGTCATGTGCTTCTCGTAGAAGCAAGAGCCGGAGGTCTAAGTCATCAGGAACACATCTCTGGCCCGTGTCTTGCCTCACCCAATAATTGCCTCCTTGCTTCTTGTACGGGTCTAAGGCTACTTCTCCGTTATTGTAGTAAGGGTCTCGTTCATAGGCGGCTGAAAATTGAGCTTCAGATCTGTTTTCAGGGATGTCATCACTGCGTTTAATTACAGTCTCGAGAAGGGGTCAACCGGGTTTGTCTTGCCGGGCTGGTACTGAATCGTGATGTTGTATTGTTGCAAGTATCCGCTCCATCTTGCTTGTCTCCTTGAGAGATACGGCTCCGTCTGGAGGTGCTTGAACGCCTCGTGGTCCGTAGTGACCAGCACCTTGCGTCCTTCAACGTAGCAGCGCCAAACCTTCAAGGCATGTACAATCGCCGATGCCTCTCGCTCCGTGGTTGTATAATTTTGCTCGGCTGGATTTAGCTTCCTTGAATCGTAGGCAATGGGCTGCAGTCCCTTGCCTTGGTCTTGAAGGAGGATTGCTCCAATTGCATAGGAAGATGCATCGGTGATGACGTGGAAGGGCCAATCCGGGTTTGGACTTGGGAGTGTGAGCACCGGGGATGTCGTCAATCTTTGCTTCAGCTGTTGGAATGCTTCCTCCTCATTCTGGGTCCAAACATATGGCTTGTCCTTTTTGAGTAGATCCGTGAGGGGGGCTGCTATGTGCGAGAAGCTTCGGATGAATCTCTTGTACCAATTGGCAAATCCCAAGAATGATTGGAGTTCTTTCTTGGTCGTGGGAGTTGGCCATTCCTCCACCACCGTGGTCTTCTTGGGGTCCATCTTGATGCCATCAGCAATCACGTGGAGACCTAGGAACTCCACTTCTTGTTTGGCAAACTCGCTCTTTGACTCCTTTGCAAATAGCTCGTTTTGCTTCAATACTTCGAGGACTTCTTTCAAGTGTCTCGCATGCTCTTCAAGGGTCTTGCTGTAGATAAGGATGTCATCGATGAATACCACCACAAATCTGTCCAACATGGGCTGAAATATGGTGTTCATCATAGTCATGAAAGTTGCTGGCGCGTTGGTGAGTCCAAATGGCAGGACCATGAACTCAAAATGTCCATATCTTGTCCTGAATGCCGTCTTCTCTATGTCCGGTTCTGCGATGCGAATCTGGTGGTAGCCGCTCCGTAAGTCAATCTTCGTGAAGTACTTGGCTCCAACCAGCCGGTCCATGAGCTCATCCATGCGCGGCAGCGGGTATCGATTCTTGATGGTGATCTTGTTGAGGGCGCGATAGTCCACACACATCCTCAAGGTACCGTCTTTCTTCTTGACAAATAGCACCGGGGCTCCAAATGGCGACTTGCTAGGTCAAATGAAGCCATGCTCCAGTAGCTCTTTGATTTGCTTCTTGACTTCGTCTAGCTCCGTGTATGACATTTTGAACGTAGGACGAGAGATGGGCTTACTTCCGGGCCATAACTCTATCTTGTGGTCTACGAATCTTTTGGGGGGGTAGCCCTTGGGCAATTCCGGGGAGAATACTTCTTTGTAGTCCTCTACGACTTCTTGTATCTCCTTGGGAACGGGGCCGCCTTCTTGATTCTCGATGTCTTTCTTGATGTCTTTTGGCGTGATCAAGGCCAAAAGAAGCTCGTGTCCCTTCCTCACAAGTCTCTTGAGTTGGAGGGCGGACAATAGTATCTCGTTTGCCGGCTTCTTGATGTCTTGGGTCTGGATATTCTGGATTGTGCGCAAATATAGATTCTTGAAGTGATGTCATTCTTGATCTTGATAGTACCGTCCCTCCAATCAACTTGGGGGTTGTGCTTGGTCAACCAAGGCGTCCCTAGGATGGCGTCGTACTTGCCCAATTGCATGGGGGAGAATACTACTCTATCCTTGAAGGACTTGATAGAGAGTGCCAAGGGTTACGTCTTTTTGGAAGGGGTAGTATAGGAGATTCCGTCGGGCATCATAATCTCCTTGTCGTGGTCAAGAGTTCGCATAGTAATACCGTGCTTGGTGGCAAAATCTGCAGCAATGAAGTTGCCTTGAGCTCCGCTATCCACCAAGATGTGGACCTTCTCTCCTCCAAGGTAACCTCTCAAACTCATTGGGGCTGGAACGTCGTCTTCAACGGGGGTCTCCACCTCACTTGGCTTGTTGCCTTCTCGTGAAGTGGGTCTTGGGGTGGTAGGCTCCTGGCCTACCGGCGCTGTCCGTTTTTTGACAACTTTTTGGGGCATGAGAGTGCACAATGCCCTTTTCCTTGCAATAAGAGCATAGTTCAGCCGTCATGAGAGCTTCTTTTTCAGCCGGGGAGAGTCTTGCTTTCACTTCTTGCTGGTTTCTTGCATCACAAGTGTCATTGGAGGGTCTTCCACTCTTCCGGGCAGCCGCGGTGTAGTGAAACAGATAGATAAGGTACTTAGTAAAACAGAATACTTTATCTATTCAAGACAAGGATCTTTGAACACAAGTGGTAGCTTCTTGAAAGAGAGATGGCTTCTTGAAAGTTAATATATTTCTGGATTTTGGCAAGTACAAGAGTGATTCTCCCCTGTCTTTCTATGTTCTAGCTCTTGTTTATATACTTGCTACATAAGTAATTTCTAGGAAGGTGTATGTTGATGTGTTGGCACCCAACACATCCCAAAACTTGCCACCTCTTTCTAGAATAATGTACACATGTCCTTTTGACCTAAAAATGGCACATTTGACTTTTGCCACATGGAGTTCTTCTAGGTCTTTCCTCTAACTTCGAAAATGCCTTGGAAGGTTCAAAGGACATGAACCAAGTTACTAGAGTACCTATTCACACTTGACTCCACACAATACTACTCCAAATATATTTGAAAACATTAAAATATATGCAAACTAATATATAATAACTCAAATCACTACATCACCCCCCCGATAGAAAAAGCGACGTCTCGGCGCGTCAAGTCAGGTCTTACACATGTGGAGCAAACTAGTCAACAGTTTCAAGTCAGATGCCCCACATGTGAAGAGGACTAGTCAAAGGCGCCAAGTCAGGTGCTACACATGTAAGGTAGACTAGGCAAGGTCGTAGGTGGTGTGACCTTATTGGCTAGCCTACTCCTTAATGATAAAGAAAATTGTACAAGTTGGCCCAGAATCTGCCACGAACTCAAAAATTCATAGCGGCCACAGAACTGCTCCAAATCTGAAAATTCGAGTGCCAGACGGACCGCGTCGGAGAACTCTACCGGGTCACCAAATTTGAGAGCATTCTCATTTCTGGAGTGTCGTTGAGAGCTGAGAGAGTAGGCACTCCTCCAAATCTGTGCAGAAACTTCTGAAAATCATAAGTCCTTCTATACTTCTCCAAATTCTGCAAACTAAGTCTCAAACTGGGCGCTGTAAGATGTTCTACCAGAGTCTTGAGTTTCAGAGCATTCCAAGTTCAGGGGAGGGCACAATGTCAGAAGGCATATTCTGCCCTAACAATGCCAGCAGCCTGACCCCCTTCTACTTAGAGCATCATATCTCTCTCACCAGTGCTCCAAATTGAGCAAACTTGGACTCTAAATGACCGGCTACTCATGGACTACAGCCAGGTAAATTTTCAGAATTTATTGTGCAGAGACCTATTACCAGTAGCAGTTTTAGTTTTCTGTCCAGAAACTGCGAGAAGAGAAGAGTGTCTAATGTCAATTTTTCCTCTTTCTTGTTCTTGCAGGCTGCCTCCAAGGGGTCTTCTGCTGCTTCTTGATGGTGGCAGGCTGCCTCCCTGAAGTCTTCGGGCTTCTAGTAGAGAGACTTGGGGCTGGTCCAAGATGGGGGTTGGCGGCATGGAAGCGCTTCAACTTTCTCTGAACTTTGTCAAGGTAGTGCGCCGCCACCCAACTATTCTCCGAATCTGGATATCCTTTCCACTTGATCAAGTATTGCTGCTGTCTCCTGAAATTTCTCATAGCCACTATGTCTTCCACTTCGTACTCCAAATGATCATCCACTATTGTTGGGGCTGGTGGGGTTGTCACACGTCCTGGGAACTTGTTGTCGGGTTGCACATATGGCTTGAAGAGGGAAGCGTGGAATACGGGGTCGATGTGCATAGTCTGGGGAAGTTCTAGCTTGAAAGCAACGGGGTTGACTTGCTGGATAATCTTGAAGGGTCCCAAATACTTGGGAGAGAACTTGCTGCCGGCAGGCCTGTTGTTCAGGGAAATGTTCTTGGATGATAGTAACACGTTGTCACCCACTCTGTACGTAATTTCTCTTCTGGATCTGTTCGCCACTCTTGCTTGAGCATCTTGCGCGTGTTGTAGAGCTTTCTTCGCTGCTGTAAGGGCTGCTTCTAATGTCTCCATAAAATCTGTGGCTGCAGGTACTTCATCATGGCCAGCCGTGAAGCTCAGTGGCGTGGTCGGATGGAAGCCATAGTTGAGGAAGAATGGGGACTCTTGGGTAGAGGCCTGCGTAGTGTTGTTGTAGGCAAACTCGAGGGGGGTCAAGTACATGTCCCAGTCTTGCTCGAGGGTAGACACGTAGGCCTTTAGAGAGGTCTTTAGGGTACGATTCATACGCTCGGTTTGCCCATCTGATTGTGGGTGGTAGGCAGTAGACATATCCAGCGATGTACCCAAGTTCTTGAAGAGATTTTTCCAGAAATGGCTTGTGAATCTTGGATCTCTATCTGACACAATTCTTGATGGTAGTCCATGGAGTCGGAAGATGTTGTCAAAGATGAGTCTTGCAAGTTGTGGTGCTGTAGCCTTAGTCGTCGTGGGAATAAAATGAGCCATCTTGGTAAGTCTGTCCACCACCGTGAGTATTGCATTATGGCCTCGAGGTGTCACGGGCAAGTCCACGATAAGGTCCATTGAGATGTCCGTCCATTGTCTTTCGGGGATTGGTAGTGGTTGGAGGAGTCCTCCCGCCTTTTGCGATGATGGCTTGATTCTTTGGCATGTGTCACAGCTCCTGCAGTACTCCTTGACTTGCTTAGACATGCCTGGCCAACAATAAGTCCTAGCTAGAACGCCCGTGGTCCTTAGGATTCCAAAGTGTCCTCCAAGAGGGTTGTCGTGTGCTTCTCGTAGAAGCAAGAGCCGGAGGTCTAAGTCATTAGGAACACATCTCTGGCCCGTATCTTGCCTCACCCAATAATTGCCTTCTTGCTTCTTGCATGGGTCCAAGGCTGCTTCTCCGTTCTTGTAGTAAGGGTCTCTTTCATAGGCGGCTGAAAATCGAGCTTCCAGATCTGTCTTCAGGGATACCATCACTGCATTTAATTGCAGTCTTGAGAGGGGGTCAGCCGGGTTTGTCTTGCCGGGCTGGTACTGAATCGTGATGTTGTATTGTTGCAAGTATCCGCTCCATCTTGCTTGTCTCCTTGAGAGATACGGCTGCGTTTGGAGGTGCTTTAACGCCTCGTGGTCCGTGGTGACCAGTACTTTGCGTCCTTCAACGTAGCAGCGCCAAACCTTCAAGGCATGTACAATCGCCAATGCCTCTCGCTCCGTGGTTGTATAATTTTGCTCGGCTGGATTTAGCTTCCTTGACTCGTAGGCGATGGGCTGCAGTCCCTTGCCTTGGTCTTGAAGCAGGATTGCTCCTATTGCATAGGAAGATGCATCGGTGATGACGTGGAAGGGCCAATCTGGGTTTGGACTTGGGAGTGTGAGCACCGGGGATGTGGTCAATCTTCGCTTTAACTCTTGAAATGCCTCTTCCTCTTTCTCGGTCCATGTATATAGCCTGTCCTTCTTGAGTAGATCTGTCAGGGGGGCTGCTATGTGCGAGAAGCCTTGGATGAATTTTCTGTACCAATTGGCAAATCCCAAGAATGACTGGAGTTCTTTCTTGGTCGTGGGGGTTGGCCATTCCTCCACCACCGTGGTCTTCTTGGGGTCCATCTTGATGCCATCAGCAGTCACGTGGAGACCTAGGAACTCCACTTCTTGTTTGGCAAACTCGCACTTTGACTCCTTCGCAAATAGCTTGTTTTGCTTCAATACTTCAAGGACTTCTTTCAAGTGTCTCGCATGCTCTTCAAGGGTCTTGCTGTAGATAAGGATGTCATCGATGAATACCACCACAAATCTGTCCAACATGGGCTGAAATAT
The DNA here is from genome assembly GCA_009602735.1 of Mesotaenium endlicherianum. NCBI lineage: Eukaryota > Viridiplantae > Streptophyta > Zygnematophyceae > Zygnematales > Mesotaeniaceae > Mesotaenium > Mesotaenium endlicherianum. The sequence continues at coordinate 52,921 of WELA01012229.1, forward strand.
GGTGTTCATCATAGTCATGAAAGTTGCTGGCGCGTTGGTGAGTCCAAATGGCAGGACCATGAACTCAAAATGTCCATATCTTGTCCTGAATGCCGTCTTCTCTATGTCCGGTTCTGCGATGCGAATCTGGTGGTAGCCGCTCCGTAAGTCAATCTTCGTGAAGTACTTGGCTCCAACCAGCCGGTCCATGAGCTCATCCATGCGCGGCAGCGGGTATCGATTCTTGATGGTGATCTTGTTGAGGGCGCGATAGTCCACACACATCCTCAAGGTACCATCTTTCTTCTTGACAAATAGCACCGGGGCTCCAAATGGCGACTTGCTAGGTCGAATGAAGCCATGCTCCAGTAGCTCCTTGATTTGCTTCTTGACTTCGTCTAGCTCCGTGTATGACATTTTGAACGTAGGCCGAGAGATGGGCTTGCTTCCGGGCTCCAACTCTATCTTGTGGTCTACGAATCTTTTGGGGGGTAGGCCCTTGGGCAATTCCGGGGAGAACACTTCTTTGTAGTCCTCTAAGACTTCTTGTATCTCCTTGGGAACGGGGCTGCCTTCTTGACTCTCGATGTCTTTCTTGATGTCTTTTGGCGTGATCAAGGCCAAAAGAAGCTCGTGTCCCTTCCTCACAAGTCTCTTGAGTTGGAGGGCGGACAATAGTATCTCGTGTGCCGGCTTCTGGATGTCTTGGGTCTGGATATTCTGGATTGCGCGCAAAATACAGATTCTTGAAGTGATGTCATTCTTGATCTTGATAGTACCGGTCCTCCAATCAACTTGGGGGTTGTGCTTGGTCAACCAAGGCGTCCCTAGGATGACGTCGTACTTGCCCAATTGCATGGGGGAGAACACTACTCTATCCTTGAAGGACTTGATAGAGAGTGCCAAGGGGTACGTCTTCTTGGAAGGGGTAGTATAGGAGAATCCATCGGGCATCATAATCTCCTCGTCGTGGTCAAGAGTTCGCATAGTAATACCGTGCTTGGTGGCAAAATCTGCAGCAATGAAGTTGCCTTGAGCTCCGCTATCCACCAAGATGTGGACCTTCTCTCCTCCAAGGTAACCTCTCAAACTCATTGGGGCTGGAACGTCGTCTTCAACGGGGGTCTCCACCTCACTTGGCGTGTTGCCTTCTCGTGAAGTGGGTCTTGGGGTGGTAGGCTCCTGGCCTACCGGCGCTGTCCGTTTTTTGACAACTTTTTGGGGCATGAAAGTGCACGATGGCCCTTTTCCTTGCAATAGAAGCATAGTCCAGCCGTCATGAGAGCTTCTTTTTCAGCCGGGGAGAGTCTTGCTTTCACTCCTTGCTGGTTTCTTGCATCATAAGTGTCATTGGAGGGTCTTCCACTCTTCCGGGCAGCCGCGGGGTCCCTTTTAATAACTCCGATTTCCATGGGTGTGGGTCCAGATTCGGATGTGGAAGGGGCTGCGTACACCCGCGTCGTCGGTACCCGTGAAGATGAAGGCACGGAGTGCTTGAAATCCAAGGTATCCACCTTTTGGGCCACTTCAATGATCTTTGAGAAGTCCGTCAAGTCGCGTAACTCCACTTCCTTTGCCACCTTGGGTTTGAGGCCAAAGATGTAGCGGTCAATCTTCTCCTCGAGAGACATGTTGGGGATCTCAAGAGTGAGGGCGTGAAATCTGGATGTATACTCTTGAACGGACGTCGTTTGCTTGAGATGGTGGAGCTTTCCTCGGGCAATCTTCTCCGCATTGATGGGCATGAATTGCTTCTTGAGGGCCTCACGAAAATCTGCCCATCTTGCATATGATGGTGGGGGCTCTTGGCCGAGCATGGGGTGCGCCATAGCTTGATATATAGCCGCTTGATAGTTACGCCACCATGATGTTGCTGCTCCTCTAAGTAAGGTAACGGCAAAGGGAACGTAGTCCTCCTCGGGTACTTCAAGGAATGCGAGGTACGTCTCCACTTGGTAGAGCCATAAATTCAGGTTGGCACCTTTCCCGGGGTTGAAAGTGTCGGGTTTGCCGGGCTTGATGAGTTTCCTTGCTCTCGTTGGCTCTTGTGGAGGCGCTTGAGCCGGGGCTGGATTTTGAGCATTGCTCGCAATAGGGGCAACCATGGCAGCCATAGCTTCTCTTGACGCTTGCACGGTTGCTTCATAGGTGGCCAAGCCCACTTGGTTGTGGACGGTCATTAAGAAGGCTGCCCACTCATTTGCGGGAACTCCTTGTGGTGGGGTCAACTTTGCTATAGCGACTGCCACTGGATTTGACGGTGCTCCTCCTTGTGGTGCTTCTTGTTGTTGCAAATTTTCTTGAGTGGGCTCTCCCATCGGCGCTGGACGAGGGTCTCTTGGAGAGGAAGGGCTTCCTTCGAAAGCTTGCTGTTGGTCTTAAGGATCGGCCATCTTCTTGTGCTACCAAAGTGCCTAGCTCCGATACCACTGTAGTGAAACAGATAGATGAAGTACTTAGTGAAATATAATACTTTATCTATTCAAGACAAGGATCTTTGAACACAAGTGGTAGCTTCTTGAAAGAGAGATGGCTTCTTGAAAGTTAATATATTTCTGGATTTTGGCAAGTACAAGAGTGATTCTGGAATGTCTTTCTATGTTCTAGCTCTTGTTTATATACTTGCTACATAACTAATTTCTAGGAAGGTGCATGTTGATGTGTTGGCACCCAACACATCCCAAAACTTGCCACCTCTTTCTAGAATAATGTACACATGTCCNACATCCCAAAACTTGCCACCTCTTTCTATAATAATGTACACATGTCCTTTTGACCCAAAAATGGCACATTTGACTTTCGCCACATGGAGTTCTTCTAGGTCCTTCCTCTAACTTCAAAAATGCCTTAGAAGGTTCAAAGGACATGAACCAAATCACTAGAGTATCTATTCACACTTGACTCCACACAATACTACTCCAAATATATTCAAAAGCATTAAAATATATGCAAACTAATATTTTAAAACTCAAATCACTACAACAGCAGTATTTAATCAGCTTAAATAAAATGCGTCAAAGATGAATAATAATAATCATCATTCTTGAGATACTGAGGGCATTCACGACTTGTTTTATGAGATTTTTCTATGGGTATTTTGAATGTGGGTATGTCAATCACTATGTCAAGTATATACATATTAAAGCTAGATGTGTTCAGACCCTGGGCGCATGTTCCATGTATGACCTAGAGGACAGATTTTAACAACTTTCTGAGGAAAATGGTGAAAAAAAATCAAAAAAAGATCAATATATTCAAAACGATGCACATTATGGTTACATGTTTACACCCATAATCCCATGATAGGTCCCAATACGCAGGGATATTGCCTACAAGTCAACTTGGAAGATGACAAATACTTGCATTTATTCCAAAAAAAGTTTAAGTTGAGATGCCACTTAAGAAGAAATTGCCAGGGGGTGTAAGCTCACAGAATGTGAACCACAAGATGCACATATTGGAAACAATGCATTGCTCGTAAATGTAAGCAAATCATTACGGCTGTCACGGAAATACTTAGTGTAGAAGTTCGACCAGATAATTGCATCCATTTCTATGTTAAGGAGCTTGTTGCTAGTAAAAACGTTAATCTATTCCCTTTTTAACTTAAATGACAAAAACGCTCCTTAAGGACCAAATTAGGAGTATGCAATGAGGCTGATCAAGTGTCAAGGGGGGGCATCAATATTGTATTTCAGAAATTGCAAAGTAAACCCCTTCCATCTATGCCATTGTGCATTTATACAGAGTGCAAAAAGACCACTTCTATTTCAAGCACAAAGGACTCTCCTGCAGGAAATACTTGAGGGTTGGACAACGTATACTAACGGAGATATAAGAAGCCCTCATCAAATGCCCTACTCCTAAGCATGAACGAGGAATTCATCACAAATCTCTTAGCATGACAAACTACACTACACTAAGTGAATTGATGTAGAGAATTCGTCCTACAAAACATCGTCATGCATCTCTACATGCTTCTTGCACAAGTACACGCCACGCCATCCTTGACGACCACAAGGTCTCGTGCAACATGCGCTCTAACTTCATCATCTCCCACATCCTCCCCTTCGCCTCCCTCACCCCCCCCCCCTCCGCTTGTATAGAATGTGATTACCCGAACTTCAATGGAAATACCCCCTCGTTTGCACAGGCTAAATGAGGGCCAAGAAGAAAAAAAAAAGAAAAAAAAAAGAGTATTTGGCGTGCGACACCTGTACAATCCACATCCAGCCCACCTTCTGTGAAAAACGAGGCTCCTTGACTTCACTGGCCTCCACAATCTGAGCACAACTCCTGCTGGTCCGGCAGGTTGGCAGAACGGCAGCAAAAAGGTCAGGTAAGTGCCAGGGGGGAGGGAATCCGGGAAAGGGGCGGGGG
>WELA01012229.1:57391-70283 GCA_009602735.1 Mesotaenium endlicherianum
GGGGGGTGGAGAGAGGAGCACGGGGAAGGGGGAAGGAGGAGGAGGGAAATGGGGAAACACGATGCCACGTCCTCATCGTACGGAAAAGCTCCATTGCCACAGGGGCTCCCCAACAGGAGGCCGCGGAGCTTCGGCTCAAGTTCATCCAGCCGGGAGCGTAACAAGACCTCAGCCTCACTGTACAGGAGGGTCTGTGTCTGCTGGCAGAGCCGAGGGGGAGCCTTGCTCGCAAGCGGGGGCAGCAGGGGACGCCGACAAGCTGCCACTTGGCTCTGCAGGGGCCTCTCCAGAAACCTCCGTAGAAGCCTCCAGTAGAGAAGGTGAGGGGACAGCTGGCGGATGAGCCGCCATGGGGTCTCGGACAACAGCTCGCCGCAAAGCCAGGCCTCCCCCGGCGGCTGGCGGGACTCCGGCCCAAGCCGCCAGCCTGGCAGTGTCCGCCACGCCAGCCGCTTCCACCTGGCGCTGTCGCTGAGCGTGGCGCTGGGCTCGCTGCAGCTCACCCTGAATCTCGGCACTGCCAGGCTGCATCACGTCCACCACCCCTCCGATATATGCGTCAATTATATACTCACACACATCACGGTTGTCGGCCGACATCCTGCTACTGCGCGTCACACATCCCACACACGCACACACATACACAAGCCCAACATACACGTCCCACATATATATGCAGACACATGCACAGATATGCACATCCACATACACATGCACACACACACACACACGCGCGCAAATGCACATGCACACACACGCGTGCAACACACATACACAGGCACATATGCACATCCCACGTACACATGCACACACACACACCCACACACACGCACATGCACATGCAAACGGAACATGCAGGCTTTCCCACAACAAGGAGCAGTATCGTCTGAGCAATCTCTTGAAGTCTGTGAGCCCTACTTGGGCAGGAAGTGAAGAGGGTGCGGAAACACCACAGGCAACCGTCTTCTCAGAAACACGTCGGGTGAAGAGACGTGCGTCTGGGCTAGGGTGGGGGAACAACTCTCCGTACACAGAGGGCAGAGAGAGGTGAAGGGGGAGGGAGACGACAGCAAGTGCAGGAGGAGGAAGGGGCAGAAGATTCGAGGAAGTGCAAAGGGGAAAGAGGGAAGAGCAGATGGGACGTGCCACGGCCGCGTGCGCAGAGGCATCCTCAGGGGGCCAGTTCCAGACAAGTCAATCGCTAAAGATGCCCCCCCAGCCTCAGCCTCAGCCCCATGCCCAGCCCCAGCCCCAACCCCAACCCCCGCCTCAGCCTCAGCACAGCCTCAGAGCCAGCCCCAGCCGCAGCCTCAGCCCCAGCCTTAGCCTCGGCCCAGCCTCAGCCCCGGGCTCACCTGCAAGAGGAGGGCAGCGCGCGCGCTCTCCAGCGCCAAGCCGGGCTCGCCGTAGTTGAGCTGAGCGCGCGCCAACGTCAGCCATGCCTGCCACGCACGCGAGGGAGAGAGCGCGGCGCGGAGGAGGGCACGCGTCAATTCCCGGCATTTCTTGGCCAGGGCCGCTGGAGGAGGCGCAGATTGGACGCAGATAGCCCCAGCAGCAGCGGCAGCAAATTGTACACGGGGCTCTGGCTTCTTCAATTTCAGGGTGTCAGATTCTGCGAAGCCCAGCAAGCGGCGGACCCGTCGCACATGAGCGCAGCACAAAAAAGGGAGGAAGGCAAGCTCCGGGCACGTGCCCGGACGCTTCTGCCGCGCAGCTCCAGGGCCGGCCAACGTGTGGTGGAATCAAACAGATCAAACGCGGGACAGGGACGAAGCTCCTTGAGAGGGGCAGCAGCGGAGGTCGTCCCGCTTCCGGCTTCAAGCTTCTGACCATGGGTCCCCGCCCAACTTCCTTGCCGGAGTTCCCAGCCTAAGAGCCCGTTGCATTGCTTTAGGAGAGGTCTCTCTCTGGCTCATCGTGTGGCTCTCAACAATGCTCAGCCACAGAAGAATCCAATCTCTTGCTCTTTGAGCCGGCTGGAGTCGCTGGGCCTCCCAGGGGCCAACACTGGAGCCAGCTAGCGTGACGGGGGCTTTCCAGGGACGAAGGAACAAATCCACTCTTGGAGCCAGCGCGCATCTCAGGGGTTCCCTACAAGAAACAGATGGAGCCAGCCTGTGTCGCAGGCCTCCCCAGGAAAGCACGCTAGCCACAACACTACTCCAGGTGAGCTGCACGCAGCTGCAAAGGGGCGCAGGCGCAAGCTCTCTCCGTGCATGCTCAAGTGACTCGTTCATCGATTGCTCACTCCCTCCAAAACCTGAAACGACTCACTGGACATAGACTGGAGACATAAGCGAAGGCTCGCTGAGGCTCGAGATAAAAGGATGTACTTGTCAAAAGACAAGGAAGAGGGAGAGAACCGGAGAGGAGAATGAGCAGGTGAGGGATGGGTTGGGGGAACTTACGTCTGCCCACTCCGGCTTCAGCTCCGTGGCCCCTGCTCAAGCGCAAAACCCCCCCCCTCCCTCGGCCCGACCCCCCCGGCCCAAGGAGTCCAAGTCTTTCTCAGTCTCTTTGCTGGGCAGATAAAAAGGCGACTGAGAGCGCAACACAGACCCGAGCCATGGTCAGCCCATGGCGAGGTGGCGAGCACACGTCTCGATGCATGCCGCTGGCAGAGCCCAACACACAGGTGAGGCGATGACTCCCGTGACTTTCTTTTTTTTTGCTATTTCCAAGTAATCAAGCTCGACGTCACGCCACAGGTTTCGTCCAAGTTGCACAGGGACAAACTCCCCCTTCTGTCAGGCCCTGCGTGCTTCTTTCCTCGTTCCGTAATCCGCCCTTCTTTCAGTCAGATCTGCGACCCTGCAGGGAGGTCCTCCAGGAGGGGGGGATGCTGCATCTGACATACGCGTGGCAGCTTGCACGGCAGCCCAGGAGGAGCCCGTCTCCATCAGAAGCTGAGCCTTCTGCTCGTGCAGGATCGCATGCCTGGGAGCCATGGCCAGAGCTGTCTCCCACCGGCTCAGGGCTGCTGCAAATCCTCCTGCCTGCCAATCAAGTTGCGGACTTGTGCATGTCATCGGAGGGTACTTGTGATTGGGATTGGGTGCTAAGACTGCCAGCAGAGATACACCACACGTGAGCCCTGTACAACTCTAAGGCATCTAACTCTCCGTGGAGTGCCAAGCTGTAAGGCCAGCTAAAGCTAAAAATTACCACCAGCCAAGAGCCTGCTGAAATATCTTACTATGCCCATGCTGCTCAAGAAATGATCTGAAGTTTCTTGCAGCATATATGTTGAATTTGAACCATCAGACTGTCAAAAAGCCTGAGCCTAAGCTGCCCACCGCATGCTCGTAACTCTTCCCTGGTGCTCCATGGCAAGAAACTGATCAGCAAAAATCTCGGTGGCGAAGATTGGCGATAGACTGAATTTTAAGACCCTCATACTAGTGCATTGAGATCAAGAAAAGCACCTCAGCCAGCTGGTTTCCATCTTGAAGAAGCTTGTCAACTTCAGCTGACAGGTCCTCAAAGTTATCTTGCTCAGTTCTTGCTCCCTTGGCGCCGTCAGCAGCCGCGAAGGAAAAATTTAGCTCGTCAGAACCACCGGCAGCAGTCTCGTCGAATGCAGCGGGAAGGTGAGTAACTACCTTACGTCTCTTACGGGCTGCCTTTGCAGCGGGACTCCAATTCAGATGCATCAGAAGCTGACAAACTTAGACTTGAAAACTCTAAAACTATGAGAATGTCATCCATATGATAGTAACCATGACACAACACCTGCAAAGCTAAAAGTGACAACGCTTACCAGCACAGGCACGCATATATACACGAGGACGCGCAACTTTTTACGTAATCGAGCAATTAAGCCTGAGGACATAATTGGGCGAAGGCAGGAGTGTGTGACAGGGAGCGATGGGGAGCAATGACCATTTCAGGCTAGTTGAATCTTGTTGAAGTCGTCAACGACTATACTTCGTAGATGTGCGTCAACGAGCTAGACCGGAACTAAAAGGGGAGGTGAGTGGCAGCGAGTGGGGGTGAGTGGAAGCAAGTGTGCTTCCTGAGGGGGGCATATGGAGGAGCATAAAGGGGGCGTACATGGGCTTTGTATGGTAGTGGACCATAGCGAACATGTACTGGAGTGTACGGGTCCTCTGTCTCACTCTTATACCTGGGGATGTGACAATTTAGTGGTCACAAAATGCTATCAATAGATTGTTGCATTTTGACGACGTTTAGTGACGACACGCTTATAAGTTCCAAAAGTCATCAAATGAAACACAAATGAAGCTACTTCAAGGACTGCAACAAAATTCGGGATATTGATATTGTTGTATAAAATGTGGATTGTACTTGATGCAAGTTCAATGACTCGTCCCCAACAAGTGCTTCCGAATAGCATAAAGTGGGTGATCACAATCATGTCAAGTTCACTTTCTAGCTTCCGCTCATTTTCTTGAAAATACATAGATTCCGTTTGTGTCATCACTAAAATGCCAGCTCATTTGTCTTTGAAAACTTACATGTGATGCGGTACACACCAATCTCTAGCTATTTTAAATTAGCACAGTAAAGGCATACCATCAACTTCTATTGAGAATATTACCTTTTGGAGTAAATGGAGGTCCCCAAATCAACATATTGACTACAGTGTCAACTACAAGCATATATGCCTCTTATCATCATTGTTAAATGGAACAAAAGTGGGTGAGGTCCACACATTTACCTATGGCGATCCTTGAGTTGAATTACAATTAACAAAAATGTTTTGACAAATTCACCAAAAACTCCAGAATACTTCAACTTGACCAGGCGGAATCATGTGGTCGTAACAGCAAACAGCCGAAGTCATTCAGGCAGTAAAACCACATCCATGAAAAATTGCAACCTCCAAGATAACTCTAAGCACCCTGATGACAATAACTTGATAGTATTTAACAAGTACCTCTACCAAGCTGAAGCCTTCCCAGAGATTCTAAAAAACGACTTCCTATGTGTGTTGTTTCCTACAGAAATTTTCACTCAGGTTTCCCAGATTGAGAGGCAGCCAGCAAGGCAGCTCCAATCCCAGAACCGTCCTTTGAAAGCTCAACAGATACTAGGCCGACCGCCTCGTCTCCAAGCAACTGACTGACAGCCCGGTGCATGTCATTCCTGAACTTGGGGTAGTGTTCGTAGAGACCTCCGTCAACGGCCACCATCGTCTTCAGGCCTTGCATCTTCTCAAAAGCCATCTCTCTAGTCTTACCAATGGCCTCACCATCTCGGCCAATCTTTGCCAGCACTCCCACGACGCCCGCAGCGGCCAGCCTTGCGGCTCGCTCTGCTACCGTGCGACATACGCACTGGACGATTTTGCGCTGTGCCACTGTTGTGTCCAAGATCTGAGCACCCATCCAAAAGAAGGGGGAAAGACGGCCGCATTAGATCAGGGCGACGAAGAAGAGTAGCCAATCCCTCATCTTCATATTCTGGAAAGACGAGCCTTTTATTTGTTTTGATTAAAGGATCACACAGCTCCAAGACCCTGGAAGGGCACCTAGTGGGTCTCACTGCAAATTGCAGTTGCAAACATCCTGGACGTTAGCTTACACATTGTGGATATAGTCCAACAAGTGTACATGAAGATTTGCAATGAGCTAGTACCCCCCCCCCCAAAACAAACACAGCAGCACTTTTCCACACCAGTGTTGGTATCATCCTCAATATGTGGTGGACAGGAGCAAATGGCTAAGTTTGGAAGAGGCATACTCTCCACGCACCTGGAGATGGCTGCGGAGAACCTCTTCAACGACAGTCAGCTCAGCAGTGTCGTCTTCGTCCATCTTTGACATCTTTGGTGTTCTGTCCACCAGAAATACAATGTACGTAATCATTTCTCTGGAATCTTGCGCCACATTGCTGTGCCAGAAAGAACATACCGAGATAGCACGCCCACTTGGACAATAGCTGCTACTCCACATTATGACAAGACTACTCTGGACTGCTACACGTCGCCGAGAGGGGGATAACCACATGCTTCTGGCAGGAGCGTAGTGGCATTTGAAAACGTCTGATTGTGCTTATGCAGGTTGAGTAGCGTGCAAGAGACACTTGCGAGCCTAAGCTTCAGGACTTGTCAAATATAGCAGAAGCTTGCCGTGCGCAATTTGACGAGGCATGGTGCGCGAAAGCATCAAGATCTGGTTTGCTTGCACAACAGTGCAGATGGCCAGCACTAGTGAGGAGCTTAGCTCAGGACGGCTTACTGCAGAGAAGCTGGCTGCGTGAGCTTGGCAGGGACTGTGGGGCCAAAGAGCTGAGCTTCTTGCGACAGCTTCAGCAGCTCTCTCCTCACAATGTCGCCCAGGTACATCCCTCCAATCAGCTTCTCAAAGCCCTGTGAAGCAATCACCACATGGATAATCGTAAGATTTGTCGATAGTTGTAAGAATAGCTCAACAGCCTTGTTTCACCCAACCACATGTACCTGCCCTTAAAAATGGGACATTGCCACTTTTGTGCTGCCCACACGTTGACCTGAAAACGATACAGGGTCTCACCAGAACCTATATAGCCATCGCCCGCACATTCAGCAGTGCCGCGCAAGAGGATATGCCCTTCTCTACAATGGCCTGCATGCTATGTCCCCAGTACTGTGGCCCTCCTTTACAGCCAAAGAGAGGCCACCCACCTCTGCAAGCCCCCTCATACTTCTCTTTGCGCTCCCTTAGTGACTTGTGCTAGCATCGTATATATGCTTGTAAGATTATGTAGCAGCTGCTGAACTGTTTGTAGCTTTTCATCCCAAATTACACGTTCATAGTCATGATAGATGGCTGCCAAAAACGTCACCAGTACGGAGGCCTTCCTCCTTGGAGTCAAAAAGGGCACACCACTTCTGCAAGCCCACTGACCTATCTTTTCAGGCTCCCACTCACCTACCTTCTCCAGGCTTCCGTACTAATTTAGTGACAACAGGTTTAAGTGCTTGCAGAATGAAACTGCTGCAGAGCACCTTGTAGCTTCTGCATTCACAGAGCTGTACCCTTTATCAGCAGCCTAACATTCTTAACTATTACCGTGGCCTTCCTTCAGTCAAAGAGGCAACACTCCCCCTGCAAGCGTACTCACCTATCTTCCCAGGCTCCCCTAGTAGCCTGTAACGGCAGCTTATGAAGTGCTTGCCAGCTGGATGAGACTGCTGCTAAAACTGCTCGTAGCTTTGGAATATAAAAGGTGAAGCTTTTCATACCTGTTCCTTGGGGTTCAGGCTCTCATCATCAAGCTCCCTATCACAGTCAGTGATGGGGAGGTGGGACGACCAGAAGTTGCCCCACTCTATGTTGACGACCTGAAGGAGCAAGAGCCATTGTTGGGTATGAGGCTATGTATAAGTGTAGACAGCAAAAGCCTTGGAAAAAGTTAGCCACCTCAACTTAAAGACGGAAGATATGCTTGCAGGAGGCTACTCCGCAGCTAGTGAAAAACTGTTGAACCTGTATCAGCTCAGCAGACATTTAAAGAGATAGGCCCTTATAGAGCAGCAGACAGGACAACTGACCTTCGGCTTTCTGTGCAAGTAATGGCAACGCACTTTGTGCCAAAAAGAAAAAGCCAACATGCATGTCCCCGCCTAGATTATGTACTTTGATCATATTAGCTCTCGTCCAACCAAAAAAACCTCTTCTTTCTGATAAGCAGGACCACTGACGTTTGGCAGTGAGAAACTACTTGCCATTTCTTCGGCGTCGGGCTTTGGCCCTTCCCATTTGGTGATGGCGCTGACTTTCTCCACATAGCATGCATTGCTGCCTGTTCCCAGAATAAGAGCCACCATTGCATCTCCGTTCCAGTAGCGGGCTCCGGCCAGTGTTCCAACAGTGTCATTCACCTGCATCCTCCAGACAAATGCAATCCCTATTAGGCAGGTGTACAGTATTTCACGAGCAGGCCAAAAAGAAGAGGCTGCACTGCCGAGACCCCAAAAGGTCCAGCCATTTCATCCTCCACATACTCGCACTGCAAATAGATTCTCTGAAACAAGTCATATTCTCAAACATTCTTATCATAGGTACCAATCAAATTTTTATAAGCATGTGCTGATGAACATGACCACAAAAATACAAGCGACCAAAAAACAGAATTAAGAATACATCTGCTTCCCAGTTACAGCCAGTGGATACAGAATGCACACTACTTCCAAACTGAGAATATCAGTAATTTATTAACTTGCAGTTATATCATCTGCCACTTGGTTGGTGGAAAGAACAAATACTCTCATAGACTCAAGCTGTCAAAACATAAGCAGCAACTGCACCAGCTTGGTAAAACCTCGTACAACCTTACCATTTCACACCGACACTTCCACATCGCTATTATCCATTGGGACATGGGTCTAGATGTAACCATGGATTTTCACTAAACTCCTCGCCATCTTCAACACAACTATATACGGACACCAAGTATAGAGGGTAGACGAGCAGAACATAAAGAGCCCTTACCAGGGCTGTGACATTCATGTCAACATTCTTCCGCTGCATCGCCGCTTCCAAAATCTTCACCACGTCCTTCCCGACCTGGAAAGCATCAGCAACATGGGTCATAAGAAACTCTACTTACACCAACTGTGCACAACCCCACAGTTCCCATCCCCAAAGCAGGCAATGATTACAGGAGACAATTATTACTATCTGAGCATAGTGAACTTGGAGTCCAGAGCTTATGCCAGCCCTTTCCTGATGTGTAAACCCGCGGTCATGCTTATGTCTAACCTCATCACCAGTGCTATGAAGGGATGATGACCACCTAATGCCAGATTCACAGACCATCTAGAACGGCGTAGGACATGTTAAGATTTTGACACGCAATAATTGGTCAAATCATAAAAAGCTGTAAACCTGGAAGTCCGTAAAGAAGCAACATGGAGGTAGGAAATAATGAGTCTCAGGTTGAACAATATGTCTCTTACAAGTCGCTTCAAGGATGGATATACGTTGCCCAAGTACAGGTGCCCACATTAACATTCGAGACCCTGAATAAGTGGCCCTGAAATCACTTACAGTGCCAGAGATGTTAAAGCCCTTAGTCCACTTCAAAAGCGTGCCTCCATTTATGGCAGTTTGGTTGCAAGGGAAGGAGAATGTGAATCCAAGTTCGCGCCTCTGGCCGTTGAGGGGCTTATACTCAGAGCTCTCTTTTGCCACAAATTCTGCCAGTTTTGTAGCAATAAAATCAAATAAAGCCTGCCCAAGTGCGAGAGAAGTGGTGGAAAAAAAGAGTCATCAGGGCTCCTATGCACTACATGCGGCCAAAAGCTATGCAGGCCAAAAGCTATGCAGGTGATGCAACTCAGTCTTAAGTGACCCACTCAGTCTATGCAAGTTATCACATACTGTGAGACTTAATATTTTCCTTCCATTCTATTTTTTTGAAAGCCACTTCAATGCTTATGAACTCAAATATTTGGCTTCCATTAGAGTGTACTTTGAAACAATATGATAGACAGATACGTCGCAAGACTATTGCTCACTGATGCACGCTTGCTTTATGATAGTCCCAAACTCGTCTATGTGGGTACAATGTAGGCCATATACAAAACAGTAAGTGATTCATTATATCTATGGACTTACTAACGAGGGATGATACTATTAAAGTGGACAAGAAAGATAGCTCCAAACGATTGGGAAATAAAGGGAAGTGTTAACGAGGACTTGTGCAGCTGTTTTCTGAAAAACAACCTGCAGGGCCATGATTCAAACCCATCAATTTCTGTACACCTTGACTTTTGTGTGCACTTGCCTACGAAGGGTCGCCCCAAACATACAGGCCAGGGTAACTGAGCATGGATTCGATGCTGCGAAAGCTGAAGAAAGGCATTATAGGATCTAACCTCAGATGTCCCAACCATAAGCTCCTGAGGGATAGAGACCTCGGCGTATTCCTGTCTCAGAATGCGTCCTTCTCTTCCACCAAGCATTGTTCTCAAGACCCGAAAATTTGTTCCTCCAAGGTCGAGGGCGTAGAATAAACCTTTTTCGTGGCTGTGTAATGAAGAAATGCATAAAGGTCAGATCTTTTTCAGATGCAGGTACCTGTAATGTTGACAAACGACTAGCAAAGTGACGACACGGATATGGCCTATGCCAAGAACAAAGAAGTTTCGTATCGAATTTACTTTCAGATACGTCCACAATGGTAAAAACCTGATATTCAGCTACTAAAAGAAGAGAAAAGAAAAGGAAGGATACAATACTGGAGCCATGACGTAACCAGTTACACTAGATTTCTGGCAACGGGAGTCAAATCTGGAGTGCAGACAAGCGCAGAGCTCAGTACCCTGCGGGAAGGTTGTCAACAAATGAAGGAAGCATCTTCAATCTACTTCCGCCTTGCGTCCTCAACCCAGCATTCATTTCGACTGTCATGGCCTTTGCTACATTTTGTAGGACTTCGGCTGGAGTCTTGCAGGCAGCTTGGAAGTCTTCCAACAACTTATACAGCTTACTTTTCTTCCCCTTCTTTACTGTCGGCTGCTGCCCATAGTAATAATAGGCTGCTACACCTGCTGCCGCTAAACCCACTACCAGTACTCCAGTGGAGAGCTTGATTGTTATAGTTCTATCTTCCATCTTTCCGCTTCTTACAGTATTATAGGATACTTCTGAGTAAAACAATATCCCACAAGTGGCTAGTAAGTACTTTCAGCAAATTGCTCAATGACCTGCCAAATATTCCAGATACATTGCACAGTACTCCAGATCAGAAGGAGCAAAATGAAAAATTCAAGTCACAAATGGGTAGCAGCGTATGGGCTAGTACAGAAAAAAAATGCGAGGACGTCTCATAGGCAGTTGGGTCACGCATCAGTAAAAACTTAAAGGTGGAAACCTTGTACCTGTCACTGTAGGAGGAAGGTGCAACACCAAGGCGGTGGGCCCAGCGGACTCTTATCTCTGACCTAGCCGATGACAAGATCTAGTCGCATTGATGGTCTTCAGAAGCGCACAAGAATTGATATGGTCGTAGGAACTGGTAGGAACACCACAAGCATCACTTCAGCAGTCTTTCTGAGTGTTTTGACGACCATCCAGTCTGATCCAGACTGCATAAAAGGAAACCGTGAGGCACCGTGAGGTGCCGTGAGGAGCTAGAAGTATGGAGGTAGCAGCAGGCCTCTTGTGAGCTTACCACATGTCCTCCTCTCAATAACCCATACATTTGACTCCACTTGTATGCTGCGCATGAAGACCGTGCACAGCCGTGCGCAGGTGACAGGAGATTGGCTGCGAGTGATGCGGAGGTTTTTTTTGTAGGTGCAAATCTCGAAGTTATACATTCGGTGATATTTGGTACAATCTGTCTGGTAGGTTTGGTAGCACACAGGCAGTAGACTACGTCAATCCCGACCTGGAAAATTTAAGAGGCAAAGCACGGCAGAATACCACATGAGACCCATTATTGACGCCCCAATATGCCTTAACTATATACTACGCCTAAAATCAACAGCACCGGCGGTTGACGACAACATCGAGGAATCATTTGGATTCAGCGATGGCTGGTGCATTGGACGTCTAAAAACCACTTGATCCAAAAGCCCGCTTTAACTTCCGCCTGCCCAGTGCTGCCCAGCAATCAATGCAGCGCTTGGAATTGTCGCGACTTCGACAAGAGATTTCGACATTATCCGACGGCGATACTGGAGCGAAAGTCCCTGTTCAGACACCATGCAGTTTTCAAGCTTTAAAAGTGTTGAGCTAAGAAAGTATCGCCAGCATGCAAGGACAACCTCCGAGTGGGTGGACAAACGCTCCTATTTAGAACATACTTTGCTATCTTGCGGACCTGAAATTTGTCCATTCCTTTGTTATATGGCTACCTTGCTGGCCCCCTCTTTAGCTCAAGCAACATGCATCAAAAAATTTGTTTCAGAAATTGGCTGCAAGTCAAATGTCTCCAGGAGCAGCATAAAGTACAGTTCTATCCGCAGTTTCCACAGAGGAACCCATAAAACTGCAATGAATTGTTCGTCAAATATAAGTTATAATGTAACGAGCGTTGGAGGGCGCTCGCGATTCGCTGCGGCAGGCATTGAGCTGGCTCCTCCTCCCATTGACAATGACTTGCATGTATACCACTTTAACGACAAACCTCCTAGCAGCTGTATCTTAAGCTGTGGTCCCAGTGCATGGCATTTGGGGTACCAGGGCTTTGCGAGCCTTAAATAAGCGGGGTCATTGTCTCTCATGTGAAACAGGAGATCATGAGAGAGATGGGAGCTGAATTTTCTAAGGATGGGGTTCCCACAACTTTTGGCAATGACGAAGAAGCTGTTACAGCTGCAACGACGAGTGTGGCGGTTAGTTGGCCCTTGAATTCTTATTCGCACTAAATTTGACATCATTTAAGGGGGCCACTAGTCATGCTTTCCCCAGTAATGCAACAGAGTTGTTCGGTGTCAAGGTTTGGATGAGGTTTGGAGAGGGTTTGGATGAGCCTGTCACTTGCTTGCTTCCAAAGTGCAGAAAATTGGTCCGAGTTGGACGGTACAAAGTGAAAAGAGAGAGAAATGGGTTCCCTTGTTATAACAAAGCAAGAGCGGAGCAGAACCCACGTGATGTGCGGAAGCATGATGTGACAAAATTGAGGAACGTGGTAGCCACCCAATGTGCCCTCTTGGCATGACAACTGTTGAGAAAGCTTCTAGGAGCAGCTGGCTCCGTATGACACAGGTTCTTAAGGATGTAAGAGAGTCACATAGAAGGGTTCCAAGCGTGCCACCTGGCTAGCTCAGGCTCATGGCGGTCACTCCCACTCCTGCTGCTGCTGCTGCTCCTGCTCCTGCTGCTGCTCCTCCTGCTGCTGCTGCTGCTGCTGCTCCTGCTGCTACCGGGTGTCATGTTCAAGCAAGAAGAAGCTGACAACGGAAGAGAATTTGGTGGTGGGGGGTGGGGGG
>WELA01012249.1:0-18489 GCA_009602735.1 Mesotaenium endlicherianum
GCCTGGAGGAAAGTATTCAAAAGCTCTGCAAAACAAATCATTCACAATCTTTGCCTCAGGCTTCAGCCTGAGGAACATGAGAAATTGTAGTTTTTTACATCTGCATCATTTTAATAGAGGAAGCCTGGAGGAAAGCATTCAAAAGCTCTGCAAAACAAATCATTCACAATCTTTGCCTCAGGCTTCAGCCTGAGGAACNTGAGAAATTAGCTCCTCCTTTATTAATTTTAGGATCATTAAAATAGCTTTATGAGAAGAATCATTTCTATTGCAGCAGTCATGATGTTTTGTGCCTGTAAGACTCCCCAAGCCGATCTGATCATTCATCATGCAAGAATATACACTGTAGATTCAGCTTTTTCTGTTACTGAAGCCATGGCTGTAAAAGATGGCAAAATCCTGGCCACAGGAAAGAATGAAGATATTCTAAAGCATTTCACCGCTTTGGAAAATATCGATGCACAAGGCAAAGCAGTTTACCCTGGATTCATTGATGCACATGCGCATTTTGTAGGTTACGGGCGCTCCCTCTTCCAGGTGGATCTTTTTGGATGCAATAACTGGGAAGAAGCAGTAACCAGGGTGAAAGCATTCGCTGCAGAACACCCTAACCTCGATTGGATACAGGGTAGAGGATGGGACCAGAACCGGTGGCCCGGTAAATCTTTCCCCACCAATGAAGCGTTGAACCAACTCTTTCCCAATAAACCTGTGGTGCTCACCAGGGTAGACGGACATGCTTCTATTGCCAACCAGAAAGCATTGGACCTGGCCGGGATCAAAGCGGGACAAACCATCACAGGCGGTTTTATAGAAGTGAAGAACGGAAAGCTGACCGGTGTATTGATCGATAATGCAGATGATAAAGTATATGCACAGATACCCGAACCTTCGAAAGAAATGTACACGCAATGGTTGCAGCAGGCAGAGAAAAACTGTTTCGCACAGGGACTAACCACCATTACCGATTGCGGGTTGAGTTACAGAGATGTAGAAGCCATTGATGCATTACAGAAAGAAGGCAAGCTGAATATGCGGTTGTATGTTATGTTGAGTGATGAGCCGGCTAATCTTGAAAGATTCCTGAAAAAAGGCCCCTACCGCACAGATAAATTATTGGTAAAAGGCGTGAAAGTTTATGCCGATGGCGCTTTGGGAAGTAGGGGCGCCTGTCTTTTACAACCTTACAATGATAAGCCGGGATGGACGGGCTTCCTGTTGCGCAATCCCAGTCACTATGATTCCCTCGCGCGGGTATTGGCAAGCACCGATTTTCAAATGTGTACACACGCTATTGGCGACAGCGCCAACCGCGAAATATTACAGATCTACAATAAATACCTGCATGGCAAAAACGACAAACGCTGGCGCATAGAACATGCGCAGGTGATCAACCAGCAGGATTTTCATTTGTTCGGCGATGCCAGCATTGTTCCGTCTGTTCAACCTACACATGGCACCAGCGATATGTACTGGGCGGGAGACAGGCTGGGCGCAGAAAGACTGAAAGGTGCGTACGCGTATAAACAACTGCTGCAACAGAACGGATGGATTCCTTTGGGCACTGATTTCCCGGTAGAAGATATTTCTCCTTTCAAAACATTCCTGGCCGCAGTGGTGCGGAAAGATGCGAAAGGATACCCTGCTAATGGTTTTCAAACAGAGAATGCGTTAACGCGCGAGGAAACCATCCGGGGAATGACCATCTGGGCTGCGAAAGCCAATTTCATGGAAAAAGAAATCGGCAGTCTTGAACAAGGCAAGAAAGCCGATTTCATTATGCTGGACCAGGACCTGATGAAGGTTCCGGAGACCGATATTTTAAAGGTGAAAGTGAAAGCCACTTACCTGGGAGGGAAGAAAGTTATTTGATCTCTCCCACCATGTCTGCTGGTATTACCCACTGGTCGAACTCTTCGGGAGTAAGATAACCCAGTTTTACTGCCATCTCTTTCAACGTAGTACCTTCTTTGTGTGCTTTTTGCGCAATCTCGGCAGCTTTATAGTAACCGATCTTTGTGTTGAGCGCCGTTACGAGCATCAGGCTGTTGTCTACATGTTTTTTAATATTGGCCTCGATAGGTTCAATACCCGTGGCACACTTATCGTTGAAGCTTACACAACCTTCGCCAATCAGGCGGGCGCTGTGCAGGAAGTTGGCGATCATCACCGGTTTGAACACATTCAGTTCAAAATGACCGGTAGCGCCGCCTATGTTGATGGCCACATCATTACCCATTACCTGGGCAGCAATCATCGTCAGGGCCTCACATTGTGTGGGGTTTACTTTGCCGGGCATGATGGAAGAACCGGGCTCATTATCGGGAATGAATAATTCGCCAATGCCGCTGCGTGGGCCAGAGCTGAGCATGCGTATATCATTAGCGATCTTCATCAGGCTTACCGCTACTGTTTTCAAAGCGCCATGCGCTTCCACGATGGCATCGTGTGCAGCCAGCGCTTCAAATTTATTTTCAGCCGTAACAAAAGGCAAACCGGTAAGCGTTGCAATATGTTTGGCCACATTCACCGCATAATTTTTAGGTGTGTTGATGCCGGTGCCTACAGCTGTACCACCCAATGCCAACTCGCTGAGATGCGCGAGGCTGTTGTTGATGGTACGCAAGCCATGATCCAGCTGGCTTACATAACCACTGATCTCCTGGCCCACGGTAAGCGGCGTAGCATCCATGAAATGTGTACGGCCGATCTTTACTACCTGCATGAAAGCCTTGCTCTTGGCAGCCAGTGTATCGCGCAATTTTTTGATGCCGGGGATGGTTACTTCCAACAATATTTTATACGCTGCTATGTGCATAGCAGTAGGGAAAGTATCGTTGGATGATTGTGATTTATTTACGTCGTCGTTCGGGTGCAGGAATTTGTCCTTATCGGTCAGTGCACCACCTTTGATCACATGTGCACGATAGGCGATCACTTCATTTACATTCATATTGCTCTGCGTGCCGGAGCCTGTTTGCCATATCACCAGGGGAAACTGATCATCGAGTTTACCTTCCAGTATCTCATCGGCCACCTGGCCAATCAACCGGGCTTTCTCTTCCGGTAATACCCCTGCATCGAGATTGGTAAGGGCCGCTGCTTTTTTGAGGTAAGCAAAAGCCTTGATGATCTCTTTGGGCATTTTATTGATATCCTGTGCGATCTTGAAATTCTCAATGCTGCGCTGCGTTTGGGCGCCCCAGTATACATGGGACGGCACCTGAACCTCACCCATGGTGTCTTTTTCGATACGGTAACTCATGATTTTATCATTTTTGACGCTGCAAAGTTAACGCAAGAAGGGCAGACGGTTTGGAAAAAACCATTCAACAAATTATCCTGAAAAACATATCATATTTTTTTATCTTACCCGCCTAAAACTATACTTATGAAATGGATCAAATCGGTTGGGTTTGTTGCACTGGTCATGATTGTCCAGGTGAATTTTGCACAAACACAATATGAGTGGAAACAGGCCACATCCGGGGGTTACACTTACAAATACGTGACCAACGACCCTATGCATGCCCGGTTCTATACCCTCAGGAACGGGCTCACCGTTGTATTGTCAGTGAATAAAAAAGAGCCACGCATTGCCGTGCGCATCCCGGTAAGAGCGGGCAGTAATACCGATCCCAGGGACCATACCGGCCTGGCCCACTACCTCGAGCACCTGCTGTTTAAAGGAACTGATAAATACGGTACGCTCGACTGGGCCAAAGAAAAGCCTTATCTAGATAAGATAGATGCGTTATACGAACAGTATAATTCCACCAAAGATGAAGCTGTAAGAAAAGAGATCTATAAGGAGATCGACAAAACCTCTGGTGAAGCTGCCAAACATGCTATTGCCAACGAGTATGATAAAATGATGGCTGCCATGGGCGGCCAGGGTTCCAATGCACATACCTGGGTGGAAGAGACCGTATATGAAGAAGATATTCCTTCCAATGCGCTGGAAAAATTCGTAGACCTGCAGGCCGAGCGATTCCGTAACCCCATACTCCGCATCTTCCATACAGAGCTGGAAGCAGTATATGAAGAGAAGAACCGCTCGCTCGATGAAGATGCCTGGAAAATACAGGAGGCTTCTCATTTCTACCTGTTCCCCACACACAATTACGGACAGCAAACTACCATCGGTACCATCGAGCATTTGAAAAACCCTTCTATCAATGCTATCCGTGATTATTACCATAAATACTATGTGCCCAACAATATGGCCATCGTAATGTCGGGCGACCTGGATCCCGATAAAACCATTCGGCTCATCGATGCTAAATTCTCTTACATGAACGCCAAGCCGATCCAGGAATATAAGCCTTCACCGGAAAAACCCATCACCGAGTCAACGGTAAAAGATATTTTCGGACCCAGCGCTGAAAGCCTGCAACTCGATTTCAGGGTGGGACCTGCCAATTCAAAAGAGGCATTGCTGGCCGATCTTACATCTTCTGTATTGTCGAATGGCAAAGCCGGCCTGTTGGACCTCAACCTGAACAAACAACAGAAAGTACTTCGTTCCAATGCAGGGGTGAGACAGTACAAAGATTATGGCGTGTTCCTCATCAACGCTTCGCCCAAACAGGGGCAGACACTCGAAGAAGCCAAAGACCTGGTGATGGAGCAATTGGATATCCTGAAGAAAGGAAATTTCGATGCTTCACTGATTAAAGCCATTGTAGCCAATTATAAACTGCAACAGTTGCAGGGACTGGAAAACAATGCCAACCGTGTGGAAGAGATTACCGATGGATTCATCAAAAACAAAGGACTGTTGTGGAATGATGATGTAGCTGTGCTGGATAAGATGGGTAAAGTAACCAAGGAAGAACTGGTGGCGTTTGCCAATCAATTCTTTCATCCCAATAACTATGTATTGTTGTACAAGCGCAAAGGCGAGGCGAAAGATGTGGTAAAAGTGGAGAAACCGCCCATTACACCGGTAGAGACCAATGCAGATAAACAATCGCCTTTTGTAAAAACCATCAACGGCATGTCTATGGCGCCTGTAAAACCTGTATGGCTGAATTTTGCAACGGATATGCAACGTGCTAAAGCGGGAAAGGCGGAAGTGTTGTATGTGCCCAACAAAGACAACGGCCTTTTCAACCTGCAGTACAGGTTTGAAATGGGCGGATGGAATGATAAGCTCTTGCCTTTGGCATTGCAGTACCTGCAATTCATTGGTACGGAGAAAAAATCTTCCGAAGATATCAGCAAAGCGTTTTACAACCTGGCTTGCAGTTTCAATGCGAATGCGGGCAATGAGGAAACAACGGTTTCCCTGAATGGATTGCAGGAGAATTTTGATAAAGCCTCCACTTTGCTTGAAGACCTGGTTCGCAATTGCAAAGCCGATGAGGCAGCGCTGGAAGGAATGAAGAACCGTCTCATGCGCGCAAGGGCCAATAACAAGCTCAACAAAAGTATGATCATGACTGCGCTCCGCAACTACGGTGTGTATGGAGAAAAAAATCCTTTCAATTATACTTTAACCGACGCTGAGATCAAAGATATCAAAGCGGCAGACCTGGTGAACATCCTGCATAACCTGTTCAATTACCAGCACAGGGTTATTTATTACGGCCCTAAACCATTGGCTGCGTTTGCAACCGATATTGCCAAAATACACCAGCTCCCGGCTGCATGGATGGCTGCCAAAGAGCCGGCTAAATTTATCCGCAGAACACAGGGTAAAAATGAAGTCCTGTTTGCCGATTATGATATGGTGCAGTCGGAGATTTTCTGGGTAAGGAACCTGGATGCGTATGACCCTAAGAAAGAAGCGGTAACCGGTATTTTCAATAACTATTTCGGATTCGGAATGGGCGCCATTGTATTCCAAACCATAAGGGAATCGAAAGCGCTGGCCTATTCAACTTTTGCGGTATTGCAAACACCTGCTAAAAAAGAAGACCGGTTCGCATTCATGTCTTATGTAGGTTGCCAGGCAGATAAGTTCAATGAAGCTGTTGCCGGCATGAACGACCTGTTGAATAATCTTCCCGAAGCAGCGCAGAATTTCGATAATGCAAAGAAGAGCCTGTTGAAAGATTATGAAACAGAACGCATTACCAAAGAGAACATTGTATCCAGTTATCTTGCCAACCTGAAGAAAGGGGTGGATCACGACCTGAGAAAAGATGTGTATGAACAGGCTGCTTCGATCCAGTTCAGTGATATCAAGGGTCTGCATGATACCGATCTCTCGCAGAAACCTTATACTTATTGCATTGTGGCGTCTGAGAAGAAATTGAAAGAAGAGGATATGAAAAAGATAGGAGATGTGAAAAAACTGTCACTTGCCGAACTGTTTGGATATTGATTATTTCTTAGCCCAGGGCTTAAGCACTGGGCTAAGATTTTTTAATTTCCAGTAAAGCGGGGTTTTCTTTTTTCAAGGAAAGCGCTGGTGCCTTCTTTCATATCGACTGTATCGAAACATTCTCCGAAAGCAGCTACCTCCACTGCATAACCATTCTTTGTTTCATCGAACACGGCATTGGCCGCTTCAATGCATTTGGCTACTGCCAATGGCGCTTTGCTGTTGATGGTTTGAAGAATGGCCGTGGCTTTGGCCAGCAGTTCTTCCTGCGGCACTACTGCATTCACCAGTCCGTATTGCCATGCCTTTTGCGCATCGATCATTTCACCGCTCATGAGCAGTTCCAGTGCTCTTCCTTTTCCAATCAACTGCACCAGGCGTTGTGTACCGCCATAACCTGGAATGAGTCCGAGGTTCACTTCAGGCTGGCCGAATTTGGCGTTGTCTGATGCGATCCGGAAATGACAACTCATGGCCAGCTCGCAGCCCCCGCCTAAAGCAAACCCATTCACGCAGGCAATAATGGGTTTAGGAGATTGTTCGATCCGTGCAAAAATGGTCTGTCCTTTTTGCGCCAGTTGCATGCCCTGGGCAGTGTCCAGTCCTACGAATTCCGCGATATCCGCTCCGGCAACAAAAGATTTGCTGCCCGATCCGGTAATGATCACAGACCTCACCTCGCTTTGATTGAGTAATTCAGTCAGCGCCTGGTCCAGCTCCTGCATCACCTGGCTGTTCAATGCGTTGAGTTTATCGGGACGGTTGATGGTAATGGTAAGGATGCCATTGTCGAGGGAAGTGAGCAATGTATGGTACATGTTGCTGGTTTTAAGCAAATGTAACCGGATTGTGCTGAACCCAATTAAAAAGAGTGCCTGGGGGAGGCACTCTGACTAATGTTGAATCAACAAAAGTAGTAATGGTCTTGATATGGATATTGAACTTTGATTCCAAAGATTCATTCTTCTTTTTATATAAACGAAATAGTTTTATCCAATGGGAAGAAATCAGCATTGAAGTGGGGGTTACAATAAACCAACCGTTTTCTTTTTTACATAACCTTTTTTTTCATATAATTTTTTACACAACGTTCCAATGCTTTTCAACTACATTTTGGATTGCATTTGCTACGTTTCATACGCCAGGTTTTATCGAAAGAGCTTATTTATTTATTTTGCTCTGTTGATTGCATGTTACCCGGCGTAGCATCAAGCGATCCAAACCAATATTTATGATAAAAATCCTTATCGTTAACGATAAGTATGGTACTGCTGTGAAGATGAGGAAATTGATTGCTGGAACGATCGCAGAAGACATCGAAGTAGAGATATTGCCTGGAATTGAAATAGCCCGGGACTGGCTCAAACTTCATCCTGAACCGGATATCATACTTATGGATGTTCATCTACGAAGCGGGGTCAGTTTTGATCTTTTCAGGTATTTGAAAGTCGAATGTCCTATTATTTTCACTACTGAAAATGATTATGTATCCTGCCTGTACAAGATGCGGACCAGTCAATATATGTTGAGCCTGGCAGGAGAGGAAACGGATGAGTACCCGGTAGCACTGGATGAGAGTGGCAGTTATCAGCGGCAGCATGCAGCGAATAATCTCCTGCAAGTCATTACAGGCTTAAAGACTCCTTCGCAACCTTCATACAAAGAGAAGTTCATCGTCCATGTGCGCAATAACTGGATTCCCGTTAACACCCGGGATATTGCCTGTTTTACGCGCAAGCACCTCAATTACCTCTATACTTTTTCGGGTGAAAAATATATACTGGACTACGGTACACTGGAAGACATAGAGAAGTTGCTCAACCCTCAATCTTTTTACCGTGCCAACCGTCAAACAATTGTGAACATCGATGCGATTGGCAGTATGAAGCCTTTGGGAAACCAGAAGATACTGCTGGTATTGATAGATCCGCTTAAAATGGAAGTGGATGTGAGTCGGGAAAAAGCGCCTTATTTCAAAAGGTGGTTTGACCGCTAGAACGGCCTGTGTGCAGCCACCCATTGCCGTATATAATCGGCAATAGCTGTTGTAGGAGTGCCTGGAGCAAAAAGCGTACCCACACCCATTTCATTCAATTGCCGGATATCATCTTCTGGTATGATGCCGCCGCCGGTGAGCAGCACATCATGCATGTTTTTTTCTTTGAGCAGTTGAATGATCTTGGAGAAAACCGTCATGTGCGCGCCGCTGAGAATGCTGATGCCGATGGCGTCCACGTCTTCCTGTAGGGCTGCGTTCACCACCATTTCAGGTGTTTGTCTCAAACCAGTATAAATAACTTCCATACCGGCATCGCGTAAGGCGGTAGCAATTACTTTGGCGCCGCGGTCGTGGCCATCGAGACCTACCTTGGCAACGAGTACTCGTATGGGGCGATCGTTTTTTTGCATGGTGCAACAAAAATAAGCAATATCGGGCTCATCGCTTCCGCTTTACTTCATCTATCACATCGAGCAGGCCATTGGTAAAACGGTCATCGGCCAGTTGCCAGAACATGATGCCATTGAGTTTGTGTTGGATGACGTAGTTCATCTTCCTGGTAATAGAAGTACTGTCGTCGAAAGTAACGAACCATTTTTTGCTGGCATTGTACAGATACGGCGCAGCTGTTGCGGTATCCCAATGGTACACAAAGCCACTATCGGTTGATAAGAAGCGATTGAAGCCGCTGTAAGAAATACCACGGAAAAATTTTCCATGGCCACGCAATCCATCGTTATCGGGCGCTACATTTTCCCAGATGCGCGCATAGAATGCCGCGCCGATCAATAGTTTGCGGGCAGGTACTTTTTTCGCAAGCAACATTTTCACGGCGTTATCGCATGACTCGGGTTGTTGCGGAGTGGAATACAGTGCAGTATGATGACCGGTAACCGTATCATAACCGGTGATGAGGTCGTAGGTCATGAGGTTGATCCTGTTAACCAGCGGCGCCACCGCCTTCCAGTCAACCGATTCATTGATGTATTTGCTAAAACCTCCGGCGGCAAAACTGATCTCTTTTTGTTTGCCCAGGCTGTCGCGCAAGGTTTTGATGAGTTGTGTGAAATGTTCTTTATCATCGGGTGAATAAGGATGGCCGGGCGCACCTTTGATGGTAGGATATTCCCAGTCGAGGTCAATGCCATCTGCGCCGAAATCCTGCAACAGTTGTTTGGCCGAGGAAGCAAATTGTTTCCGTGCATTGTCGGTTGAAAACACTTCAGAACAAGTGAAGCAGCCTGTCCATCCACCTAATGATACAATCACTTTCAGGTTCGGGTTTCTTTTTTTCTGTGCAACACAACGGATCAGTGAAGCGCTGTCGCGCGCGTTCATCAGCGCCATATGATTCCCTTTGAGATGGGTGAAGCTGAAGCAGAGATGGGTGAGTTTTTCTACCGGGAAGCTATCGATCATGGTAGCTCTTCCTGCAAAATAACCGAACACCGTGAATTTGTTGTGTTGGGCAGAGAGTGATACGGTTGCGCAACAAAATGCCAGCAGGCATGCAAGTGTTTTAGATTTCATAAGCGCCCCAAAGTACGAAAATGTACCGTTGCTCAGGCATGTTCCAATAAAGAGAGCGTGTGTGTGATGCGTCTGATGGTCTCTTCTTTGCCCAGTATAGCCGCAATATCGAATACGCCCGGACCGTATTTACCCCCTACCAGCATAATGCGCAGGGGCAGCATCAGTTCCCCGGGCTTGAGTTGGTTGGCGGCAGCCAGTTCTTTGAAAGTGGTTTCGAGACCGGCCGCTTCCCATAGTGTGCTGAGCTGGAAACTACGTATGAGTTCTGTGAAGAAAAGATTTTTCTTATCGTCCCATTTGGGTTTTACGGCAGCGGTATCCATCTCTGCTGGTAGTGCAAAAAAGAAAGAAGCTTGTTGTGTAAAATCGGTTAACAGGGTACAACGTTCTTTAACGAGGTTGATGATTTTTTCCAGCAGGGCGTCATCGGTAACCATCATGCGGTCGGCGGCCAATATTTCTTTTACAGCAGGGAGGAGGCGACGCGCTTCGGTGCGTTTGATCCACTCGTGGTTGAACCATTTCGCTTTCTCATAATCGAATTTTGCGCCGGCTTTATGCACGCGTTCAATTGAAAATTTCTGCACCAGTTCATCAAGCGAAAAAATTTCCTGGTCTGTGCCATCATTCCAGCCCAGCATGGCCAGCAGGTTCACAAAAGCTTCGGGCAGGAATCCCCGCTCTTTGAAGCCGATGGTGAGCTCATTCGATTTGGGATCTGTCCAGTCCATCGCAAATACCGGGAACCCGAGACGGTCGCCATCGCGTTTGCTCAGTTTACCATTGCCTTCGGGTTTGAGGATCAGGGGCAGGTGCGCCCATTGCGGCATCTGCGCTTCCCATCCCAGGTATTTCCATAACAGCAAATGCACCGGAGCAGAGGGAAGCCATTCTTCCCCGCGGAAAGCGTGACTGATCTGCATCAGGTAATCATCCACTACTACCGCAAGGTGGTAAGTAGGCATACCATCTGCTTTCAGCAATACTTTATCATCTACCTGTGAAGTATGGAACGAAACTTCACCACGTATCATATCGGTGAAGTGAACGGTTTCCTGTTCGGGCATTTTGATACGAATCACATGCGGAACGCCATCTTTCAGCAATTGAGCAACAGTGGCTGCATCGAGTGTAAGCGAGTTACGCATTTTTATGCGGATCTGCTGGTTGTATTGCGGCGATGGGTTCTCTGCTGTTTTAAACTGGGCACGCATCTGCTCCAGCTCTTCGGGTGTGTCGAAAGCATAGTATGCGTATCCGTTCTTTACCAGTTCTTCGGCATACTGACGGTAACTGGCTTTTCTTTCGCTCTGTCGATAAGGTGCAAAAGGGCCACCATGAACAGGGCTTTCATCCGGTGTGAGTCCGCACCAGTTGAGGGTATTGAAAATATAAGCTTCAGCGCCGGGAACAAAGCGGGTCTGGTCGGTATCTTCTATCCGCAAAATAAAATCACCGCCGTGTTGTTTGGCAAAGAGATAATTGAATAAAACGGTTCTCACGCCACCCAGGTGGAGACCGCCCGTAGGCGAGGGTGCGAAACGTACGCGCACTTTTCTGCTGTTCATCCGGCAAAGATAAAAGACTAATGGCTGATTTCCTTTGATCGTCATCCCGAGTAAAAAAAGATCGTCATCCCGAGTAAAAAAGATCGTCATCCCGAGCGCAGCCGAGGGATCTGCCCGAATGTTCAGCAGGTCCTTCGACTCGCTCCGCTCGCTCAGGATGACGGTTAAAGGGAGACGCGTTATCTTTATACTATGTACCTCGTTCATACCCCATGGTGGTTACGTGCTTTGTATCCAAAACTGGTTTGGCAGATACCTGCAAAAGAGAAAGTGCTCTATCTCAGTTTCGATGATGGTCCGCATGAAACGGCCACCCCTTTTGTACTCGACCAACTACAACAATACGCAGCCAAAGCGAGTTTTTTTTGCATTGGCAAGAATGTGATGGCCCACCCTGCTATTTACGAACGGATCATCCGCGAAGGACATGCCGTTGGCAACCATACCCAGCATCACCTGAATGGATGGAAAACTCCTGACAAGGAATATATCCGGGACATTAGCCTGGCTGCCGAGTATATTCATTCAACACTTTTCAGGCCACCGTATGGAAGGATCCGCCGTTCGCAATACCGGCAATTGAAAGCTACCCATCCGGACATGCGTGTGATCATGTGGTCTGTGTTGAGTGGTGATTTTGATACCGGCCTTTCACCCGAAACCAGTTTGTCGTATGTATTGCGATACGCCAAACCAGGCTCCATCATTGTATTCCACGACAGTGCTAAAGCATGGGATCGCCTGCAATATGCTTTACCGCGCGTTTTGGCCCATTTTAAACAGGAAGGATACCGGTTTGAAAGAATCTAAAACCTGCACACAAAACCATTTTTGACTTTTTAGTTGTGAGTTTTGATTTTTGCATCATGAACCTGATAGATACCCATTGTCATTTGTATTCAGAAGAGTTCGCAGCAGATATAGATGCTGTGATAGAACGCGCCGTGCAATGCGGTGTTTCGCGGTTTTATTTGCCTGCGATCGATGATAGCACCCACAAAGCCATGCTGGACCTGGAAGCAAGGTATCCGGGCGTTTGTGTAGCGATGATGGGACTGCATCCCTGTTCGGTGAATGCAGGTTACCGCAACGAACTGGCGGTTGTGGAAGAATGGCTGGAGAAAAGGTCCTTTGTTGCTGTAGGGGAGATCGGTCTTGATTATTATTGGGATAAGACTTATACCAAAGAGCAGCAGGAAGCATTTACGCTGCAAATGCAATGGGCGTTGAAGCGTAACCTACCCATTGTGATCCATACCCGTAATGCCATGCAGGAGACCATTGAAATGGTAAAACCCTTTGCTGCAAAGGGACTCAGGGGTATTTTTCATTGTTTCAGCGGCAGTGCCGAATCGGCGAAACAGATCACGGATATGGGCTTTCTGCTGGGTATCGGTGGGGTGCTTACTTATAAGAATGCGGGCCTGCCGGCGGCGCTGGAAAAGGTTGGCATGGAATACCTGGTGCTCGAAACAGATGCGCCTTATCTTACCCCTGTGCCGTTCCGGGGTAAACGAAATGAAAGCAGTTATTTGCAATATGTGGTGGAGAAGCTGGCAGAAGTAAAAGGGGTAACAATAGAAGAAATGGCGGCCATTACCACGGCCAATGCTCAAAAAATATTCGGAAACTGAGCATCGAAGCTTTATTTTTGCCGTCCCGAAAAAGTACAGAGAGGTGTCCGAGTGGTTGAAGGAGCACGCCTGGAAAGTGTGTATACGGGAAACCGTATCGAGGGTTCGAATCCCTTCCTCTCTGCCAGAATACAAATCAAACGAAATCAAAAGCCCGCAAACTCAATGTTTACGGGCTTTTTCATTTTTAGCCATTGCTCAAAATGTTCATAAAAACCCAAAGTCGAGGGCGTAATTCGGGAGTTCCGTGTTTCAGGAAAATGAACTCCCGAATTCCTTCATAACTCGCTGAAAATGAACATATATAGTCTTTGAACAGGTCTTGTCTTGGCTTAATTGAGGTTCTAATTTTATCATTTAAACCTTTTGTTATGTTAGGTAAAAACTTTAGTGTGTTCTTCTATTTAAAGAAGCCCAAAAAGTATATAGAAGGAGCCATGCCGATTTACATGCGCATCACAGTTGATGGCGACAGAAAAGAGTTATGTACATCCCGCAAGTGTAAACCAACAGAATGGCTGGAAGACCTGGAATGTTCAGACGGGAAAAGCGAAGTCAGTAAAGAACTGAATGCCCACCTGGGTATTCTAAAGATGAAAGTATTTGAGGGACGTCGTCTTCTTATGGAGAACAATAAAGAAGTTACTGCGGAAGCTCTCAAGAACGTATTGACCGGAAGGGAAGAAAAAGGAAGAATGGTTCTTGAAATTTTCCAGAAGCACAATGATCAAATGGAAGCTTTGGTGAACAAAGATTTTGCACCGGGTACGTTAGAGCGTTATAAGACATCTATTTCTCATACCCGTGCATTTATCAAATGGAAATACCATGTTGAAGATTTACCCATCAGCAAACTGAATTTTGAATTTGCTACCGAATATGAATTCTGGTTAAAGACGGTACAGAAATGCTGTCACAATACTTCCATTAAGTATATCAGCAATTTTAAGAAAATAGTAAATCACTGCATCAGGAATGGCTGGCTTGCAAGGGACCCGTTCCTGGGTTATAAAATGAGCAAAAAGGAGGTTGATGTCAATCCTTTGACAAAGGAAGAAATTCAAGCGATTAGAGAGAAAGAGTTTTTAACAGAACGTTTAGGTCAAGTAAGAGACATATTCCTATTCTGCTGTTATACAGGGTTGGCTTATGCAGATGTTTTTAAACTCAAACGATCTGAAATTGGAATCGGCGTTGACGGTGGCAAATGGATTTTCACACACAGGAAAAAAACCGAAAGTGCGTCACGTATTCCAATTCTACCCGAAGCATTGGCTATCATGAATAAATACGATGATCATCCACAGTGTGTAAATAAGGATCGCGTTTTACCGGTGCTGACCAATCAGAAAATGAATGAATATTTGAAAGAAATTGGAGATAAATGCGGGATTACGAAAAAATTCACAACTCATATCGCCCGGCACACTTTCGCCACTACGGTAACACTTGGCAATGGTGTTCCTATCGAAACCGTATCTAAAATGCTAGGGCATAAAAATTTAAAGACTACACAGCACTACGCGAAAATCATTGATAAAAAAGTAAGTGATGATATGCTGGCCTTGAAACAAAAATTACAGGCAGTTTAAATAGAGGTTGCCAAAATCCGTGACCAACCGTAATACAGTTAAAACAAAACTTCAAAAAATGGATAAGAAATACCTGGCTTTTATAAACGAATTAAAACAGAACATTGTTCAGAGCCGATACGTTGCTGCAAGATTAGTCAATAGAGAACAGTTGTTGCTTTACTATCAGGTTGGCCGAAATTTATCAGAAAAGATAAATGCTGAAAAATGGGGCGCGAATGTATTGGAGCAAATCGCAATGGATCTTCAAAGTCAGTTACCTGGACTTCGTGGCTTCTCTCATAGAAATTTAAAAAACATGCGCCAGTTCTATGAAGCTTATGTACAGTCTTCAATTGGCTCGTCATTGACGGGTCTATTGAGCGGCCAGGTAGCAAAGCCAATTGGGCAGTCAGTGACTGCCCAATTGCAATCGAATGAAAATGAGGCGTTTACGGGGATTAGTTTTACTCATCACATCCTTATTTTGTCCAAATGCCCAACACTTGAAGAACGGTGGTTTTATATATTTCAGGCTGCTTCACAGGCATGGTCTGTCAGGACTTTGGAACACCATATTGATGCAAACCTTTACAAAAATCAAGGTCAGCTTGCCAACAATTTTAAGCAGTCGCTACCGGATAAACTTTCAGCCAATGCCTTACAGATTTTCAAAGATGAGTACTTATTTGATTTTCTGCAACTGGATGAACAGGATGGTGAACGTGTATTTGAAGGCCAGGTAGTTTCTAACATCAAAAATACCATTATGGCACTTGGTATATGATAGAACTCAAAAAGGAGAATATTGCTTTGCAAAACCGAGTACGAAAACTAGAGAGAAAATGATTGCTTTAATATAAGTGTTTTTACTCTCCAAAAAAAGTTCGAAAAAATACGCTTGAAAATAGTTTTTGTTTGTAATAAATATTAATATTGTAGTCATTCAGGTAACTGATATATCCCCCCTAATCAATTACCCAATTCCATAGTCAGTAGCTTAAGGTATTTATAGCTTCTGTAAAAGAAGCTATAGTGTAGCTGTGTGATATAGCTGTACCAGCATGTATTATGGAATAATATCATAAACCCTGTTTACGCCCATGAGACAAAGAGTTTTACTATTCTTTATCATCGCCGTTTTTTTTCGTCCGGTATATTCAATTGCCCAAAATACCCCTTGGACAACCAGTGGTAGTATTGGCATTGGTACAACAAGCCCTTCGGCGCCATTACATATTAATACAACCAGCCAGAACACAGGCCTGATAATCGACGATAATACAGGTGTGAGATCACCAACACTCGGTTTTTACGCAAACGGCTTGCCGAAGTCTTTTGTTCAGTTAGATAGAGGAACGGGGGATTTATTATTCCTAACAAACGCCGGCGCGACTTCTGCATTGAGGCTGTCTTATTCAACGGGTAATGCAACTTTTGGCGGCAGTGGATCGTTCGGTGCTACACTAACAGTGGGTACTAATAATGTTAATAACGGATATGCCGGAGTTAATGCCATTTTAATCAATGGTTATAATTCCGGGCAGTCCATATTATCTTCCAATGCTGGTTCTTCAACAAATTATAATGGTCTTTCAATAGCATCGAATTACACCAATTCAAACTCATTGCCTGCGTGGTCAATAGATCTTGGCGGCAACCAGAATACAACAACTAATCCTGATGCTTTCACCATAGGGAGAAGGCCTAGCGGTGGTTCATGGAATTCATTATTTACTGTGTCCAATGCTGGCGCGGGCCAGTTTAATACTACTACAGATCAAGGCTTAACTATCAGCAAGACTGGCAGTAGCAATTGGAATTACATAGGGTTCATGAATGGCGGAAGCAGGAAGTTATACATTGGCCTTGATAATAGCAATAATGCAATTATCGGTAGCGATGTTGGCACCCCATTGCAAGTAGTTGGCGGTGGCGGCTTGGTCGTCAATGGTAACGGCAATTTTTCAGGTTCGATTGTGGGAACCAGCGGTCAGTTTAACATTACAGGAGATCAAGGTTTAACTATTAGTAAAACTGGTAGCAGAAACTGGAATTACATAGGCTTCATGAATGGCGGAAGCAGGAAATTATACATTGGTCTTGATAACAACAACAACCCTATTATCGGTAGCGATATAGGAAATCCATTGCAAATTGTTGGTGGAGGTGGCATGAACATCAATGGTAATGTAGGCATTGGTACAACAGCACCTACAGAAAAGCTTTCTGTGAATGGAAATATCAAAACACAAAAACTGATTGTTACACAAACCGGGTGGAGTGACTATGTTTTTGCCCCCGGATATCAATTAAAACCTTTAATTGAAGTTGGCAAATTTATACACGAAAACAGACACCTGCCGGATATCCCTTCAGAGAAAGAAGTGAAAGAAAAAGGCATGGATGTCGGAGAGAACCAGGCCCTGCTATTGAAGAAGATAGAGGAACTGACATTGTATATCATTGAACTGGATAAAAAGAATAAAAGACAGCAAAAGCAGATTGATCAACTATTAAAAGAAAAAAGATAGTACCAAGTTGTAATTAAGAAAATAAAATGATCAGATGAAAGTACGATTTGCACCACTATTTGCAATTGGGTTTATCCTATTGACTTACAATGGAATTTCTCAAACGAACACATTCCCGGCAAGCGGAAATGTAGGTATTGGTACAACAAGCCCATCAGTAAAACTGGATGTGGTTGGAGGTGTCAGTATACAAAGTAACAACAACTTAACTTGGGGGGGCTCGTACGGGGCTGGTATACCTACTATTTCCTCAGCTGTTGGAGTTGGATTGTATTTCTACCCAACAGGAAGTACTTCTGGTTCTACATTTAGTTTACAAAACGGAGGGGCGACATTTTATACAGATTTGTCAGTGCCTGGTAAAAACTTTTATTTTGGAACGAACGGGAACCCTTCAAAAAATCAATTGACAGCAGGGTTTATGCGGTTAACAGCTCCTAACGATCTGAATACATTAGATATATCATCTACCAGTACAGGAACTGTATTTTCTACAAATTACTATGGTGGAGGCTCTGCTCAACCAATAACTATGCAGACATATGGAAACTCTAACCAGTTTTATTTATCTGCCAATAGTAATGTTGGTATTGGAACTTCAAATCCGGCAGTGAAATTAGATGTGGTTGGAGGAATTAATATACAGAGCAATAACAATTTAACATGGGGAGGTTCATATGGAGCAGGAACACCCACAATTTCTGCTGCTATTGGGGCTGGGTTGTATTTCTACCCAACGGGAAGCACTTCTGGCTCTACCTTCAGTTTGCAAAATAACGGAGCATCATTTTATACTGATGTATCAGCCCCTGGTAAAAATGTTTTTTTTGGTACAAACGTAAACCCTTCAAGGAATCAATTATCTGCTGGTTTTTTCAGATTAACTGCTCCTAATGATTTAAATACATTGGATGTGTCGGCTGCCAATACAGGAGTGGTGATTGCAACAAATTACTACGGCGGCGGCTCTGTTCAGCCTATAACCATGCAGACATATGGAAATGCCAATCAGTTTTATTTATCTGCTAATAGCAATGTTGGTATTGGTACATCTTCTCCATCTGAAAAGCTTTCTGTAAATGGGAATATTAAGACCCAAAAACTGATTGTTACTCAAACTGGATGGAGCGATTATGTATTCGATTCATCCTATCAGTTGAAGTCTTTACCAGACATTGAACGATTTATCAGGAAAAACAAACACTTGCCGGATATACCCTCCACCAAAGAAGTGGAAGAAAAAGGAGTCAGTGTAGGAGATAATCAAGCCTTATTGTTGAAAAAAATAGAAGAATTGACATTGTATATTATTGATCAAC